>JACXGI010003831.1:0-51182 GCA_016801175.1 Esox masquinongy
CCAGTACTTGCCAGAAATTCCTGCAGTTCCTTTAATGTTGCTGTAGGCCTCTTGGAAGCCTCCCTGACCAGTTTTCTTCTCGTCTTTTCATCAATTTTGGAGGGACGTCCAGTTCTTGGTAATGTCTCTGTTGTGCCATATTTTCTCCACTTGATGATGATTGTCTTCACTGTGTTCCATGGTATATCTAATGCTTTGTGAATTATTTTGTACCCTTCTCCTGACTGATATCTTTCAACAATGAGATCCCTCTGATGCTTTGGAAGCTCTCTGCGGGCAATGGCTTTTGCAACTAAGAAAATGTCAGGAAAATCCTACTAGAACAACTGAACTTTATTTGTGATTAATCAGAGTCACTTTAAATGATGGCAGATGTGTAATGACTTCTATTTAACATGAGTTTGAATGTGATTGGTTAATTCTGAACACAGCCACATCCCCAGTTATAAGAGGGTGTGCACACTTATGCAACCAGGTTATTGTAAGGTTTTTATTTTTCATTTTTCCCCCTCGAAGATTTCAGTTTGTTTTTCAATTGAATTTTACACATTATAGGTCACATTAAAAGTGAAAAAAGTTCTGACATGATTTATCTTTGTCTCATTCTTTTACATCACAGAAACCTGGCATTTTCACAGGGGTGTGTAGACTTTTTATATCCACTGTATGAGCAATGTTTCAGAGGCATGGCGGAGGTTTAGCTGTAGTGCGGTTTGGAATAACTGCAGTAACGGGTAATATTTACATAACATTATAAAAGGTTTAAATGTTTGCAGTCGATGTGGTGAATAATCCTGTTCCTCGAATGTCAGTAGTTAGTGGAGGGCTTTGTAATGAATCCCTTAACACTGTGTGCTTACTGTTGTTCTTAGATATGGAGATTAACCTTTTGAAGTGGTACAATATTCATTATTATATCTTTGAACTAACTCCAGCTAATTGATGGTAATTATTTTTTTATATCATTTTTTAGCAACTTAATGATATCTCTGTGCAAAAATGTTAAAGCATAAATGTGCTGAATTATAAACGATCATTGCTTCAAAATATTACTAAACGACTTGGCTCTTGGGTGAATGTTGTTGATGTCAGTGAGAAGCCTTTTGTCTAAGCTGCACGTCTGAAGGAGTCTTTCTGCTTAAAGGAACCTCGGTTTAATTAGCAGACGAACCTGACACATAACATTTAAGGTGAAACATCCCGAACAGGCCAGAGAGACGTGACCGGGGAGAGGACTGTTGTAGACAACGCAGCAGTCCAGACTGTCAAGCTAATTTGCAGCCTTAGACAGATTGAAAGGCTGAGCGTTCCTCAGTACGTCCCCCTCCACCTGTTGATTCTCCAGTCTTCACATCGGCAGCCTGGGCTAGGAGGTTTCTGAGGGGCGTGTGTGTGTGTGTGTGTGTGTGTGTGTGTGTGTGTGTGTGTGTGTGTGTGTGTGTGTGTGTGTGTCCGTGCATCTGTCTCTTAGCTGTACTGTCATAACCTCTCCATCTCCAAGCAGTACCCTATAAACCTGTCTGTCACCTATCTGTACGGTAACAATCTCTTTGTCTCTTATCTGAATAGTAACTTCTGTCTGTCGCTAGGATCTTGGTTGTACTGTTACAACCTGTCTGTCTCTCAGGTCCTAGCTGCACTTTAACAATTTGTCTGTCTCCCAGTTACACTGTAACAATGCCGGTCTTTCATCTGTATAATAACACCTGTCTGTCTTTTGGGTTTTTACTGTACTGTGACAACCTGTCTCTCTCTCAGGTAATATCTGTACTGTAATGACATGTTTGTCTCTACTGTCTTAGAATTACTAAAACAATCTGTTGACCTCTGGACTGTACTATAACTATCTGTCTGGCCCCGAGTTGTGCTTTACAAATGTAATTAATCAGCACAGAAACCGTAACATATAATGTTACCTTCTGCAGAACCTATTGGTGGCTATTTTAGGCAGTGGAGGGATTATGGGATGTGAAGTTCTTCAGCAGCATCAGCCTGTGTGGTGATTGTACATGTCCTTCTGAGCCTAGTCAAACCCTGACTTAGTCATGTAAACTTCAGTGCAAGCCAAACCAGTGAAAACTTCAAAGGACCCAGCATGGATTTTGTCTGAGATGCCAGAAGCACAGGATGTTAATCTTCCTGTAGGGTTTGGCCTGTAGATTTCTGTGGCATGGGCAGAGTTTAAATTACACTGTGATATTTGGGTGGGTGCGTGGGTGTGGGGGGTCTCTGTTGTAGAGCGAGATCTCTATTTTTATTTATTCATGCACCTAATAATAGACATTCATTTTAATCACAAACGTGAATACTCTTTTATGTTACTATCAGATTTTTATGTTTTCATCTGATTTTCAAACGAATCACTTAGAAAGTAGGTTACCTGCACACATTCAACGTAGTTCTAGCCTCAGAACAGTGCAATTAAACCTGTGGGTAGAAAACACAACAGACATATTCCTAAACTCCAGACTGGAACAGTGACCATGTGAACCATTCATTCTTTCTGATCAACCATCTTTCTTTAGAGTTTCATTGGCTCACTGGTGCGGATGTGAGCTATGACTAGCAACTGTTGCAGCGTAGACAAGACACACGTGTAGAACTGATGAGTAGAGCTGATAGTTGATCGCAACAACCAATCACATTAACTGATAACTGAATGGTACCCATGGCCACAGCTTTGTAGAACCAATCCCCTGTGTTGGGCTGCTGGAGAGGGATTCAGCTTGGCAAATAGAGAGGGTTTGGATGCTGTTAGAGTGTGGTTCTGCTGGGCTGTCGGCGATGTGTTCTGCTGGTCTGTTGGAGAGTTTTCTGCTGGGCTGTTGGTGAAGGGTTCTGATGCTCTTAGAGAAGGGTTCTGCTGGGCACAGAGAGAGTGGTTCTGCTGGGCATGGGGAGAGGAATTTCCGAGGCTTAGAGGGGTGACAGCAGGCTAGTAGGTTAATTCTACCTTTATCCTCTCATGGGGTATTGGCTTCACAGGTCTACTGGAGCTTCTGAGCAGCAAGGAGAACCAGAGTCTAGAATTGGCCAGAGCAAGCTAGAAGGAATCAGGACGGTAATTTGAGATAATGACTCTGGGACTGGCTCTGGGGTCTGGAAGACCTTATAGAAAAGGATGGGCTCTGTGCGCAGACCTACAACTTACCCCCAGGACAGTTAGCAGACCTCAGCTATGAGAGATATTATTGTCACGTGAATATGCACCGCCCTTAAGTCGACTGTCTCTTGGACAGGATAGCTTGACATAATCACATGCTGTTAGCCCTATGTGTGTTTTTGATAGAAACATCTTGTTTTTTGGGTTATTTTTATTGTGCCTGTCCGACTCGTGTAAATCATGTCGTATAAGGCATTCATGTATCGCATTGCATAGAATCATCGCTTTGCCGTATAAATGTATTCAAAGTTGTCAGTGGCTGTTTTCTGAAATCTTGTCACATAACGGAATATTTTAACTTAACATAAACACAGTCATTAGTCTCATTAGAGCCTCAGGACCAAGATGATGTTTTTGGTTTTGATCAATAACAGTCGTAAGCTTTTAAATCATCTAAAATATATGCTAAGTATGTTTCTGTAAACATTAACAAAAAAATATATGGAAGCCCATTGCCGCCAAAAATATATGAACTAAAATGTGTTTTTGTATCTTATATTATAAGATAAATGCAAATATTATACTCACAGCAAATTAAACTTTCAAAAGAAAATGTTGGACTAGCTCTTTAGAAAAGTGATGTTTGTGCTTTGTGTTTTTTAATATTTGGGGATACCTGCATAGTTCCTAAAACTCCAAATGAAATTCCTAAATGATCCATTGTATATGACAGATTAAAAGAATGGCACAAACTTCTTCCAACTATAGCTTATTCCACCTCCTAGCTATCTAGCTACAGATAATTCTACATCCAAGTTCCCTAGCTACATCTAACACCACCTAGAAAACTAACTACAGTTAACTCCAGCAATTAGCTAATTAGTAGCGAACTCCAGGACGAAGCTACCTGGTTACAAATAATTCCACTACTTAGCTACCTAACCACAGCTAATTCCACAACCCCTAACTACAGCTAACTTCACCCCTAGCTACATAGTCGCAAACTCCAGCATCTAGCTGCATTTCCACAACTAACTCCACTGCCTAGCTACCTATAGTGAATTCTCCAACATTTGGCTGTGTAGCTACAGCTAACCAACACTTAAATATATCACTACAGCTAATTCCACCAGCTGTAGCTATATCTAACTCCACCCCTTGCTAGTTTGCTATAGCTAACTCCCCCACCTATGTACTCCACCCAGCTGCCTAGCTACAATGGCTTTAGCTTGTTAATTATGGCTACTCTAGTCTGCATTAAAAGTGGGTTGAGAGGTTAAAGAGAATACTCATCCTTGATGTATAGCTGTGTGTGTGTGTGTGTGTGTGTGTGTGTGTGTGTGTGTGTGTGTGTGTGTGTGTGTGTGTGTGTGTGTTACTCTAATCATATGTAATGATAGATAACGGTTTACACTGGTTAATGAGGTTATAACCAGAAGTCTTAGTCCTTTTCCTAACCCAGCTGTATCTTTCTGTTATCAAGCCCTGTTAAAGTCAGAGTAGTCCTATTTGTCAGTCTGTAAAGCTAGTGGAAACACGTGCCTATACAAATGAATAAAGAACACTTCTAGTGGGCTTCCCCAATAATGTCCATAACAGGCAATTATTAAACCAGTGTATTATTGTAGGTTTCAACATGGGTGGGATTCTATTTATGTGAGCCATATCCTCATAACAGCAGGCCTTGTTCTATACAAATATACAACAGGAACCAACTGGTGCTGCATACTTTCTGCATATTTGTGTAATGCTCTGGTTTATCTTTAGTCACTAAATGACAGAAAGGTAAGGAGAATATTCAGCGTGGTAAAAAAAAAATCCACTATCCACATCATTTTAAAAACTTTAACGATTTAAATTACTCAATGTGTCTCGTTGTGTGGGTAATATATATTTAATTTGTTTCATGGATGTCAGAAAAAAAAATCTAAGTCTCTCTTTCTTAATATTTAAAGAACAATATTTGAGAAATATCATGTTACATTTCCCATTGGTATGAAAACATGCACTTATTAAAAAAAGGACCAGTGTTCTCCTCTCCTCCTCGCTCACCGCAGTGCCGAAATATCCTCACTTCTTAATTAAATCAGCCCACTCAGACCAACGACTCTGCTTTGCGTTTTATTCCGCCATTTTCAGCGGAGTTGCTGACATGTCTTAAATGTATTCATGTTACGATTTTCTCTGAATAAAATGCACCAAAGATGCAAATAAAAATCCGATTTGGGCTGTTGTGTGTCATAGCATAGGTCTTACCCATTCTAAGGTTGTGATGCATAAATCGACCTAGAAAAAACGATTTAAGAGACAGCTATGTTATGCAACATTCGAAGTAATATAGCCATTCGATTCTGTTTAGTTAGCCTCGGCTCTGTAGTCCATGTGGCGTTTAGCCTAGTGCTCTAGCCGGAGGTTTTAGTACATGTCAGATTAACGGTTCCACCGTTTTACATACTCCCGCCATAAGACAAGACTGCCAATTAAACAGTGGAAGCCAAGCACGAGTTTCTAATGGCGTTATTCAGATCATGGTGTGGACAAACGTCAGAGTTTGACATTTTTTCCCTTTCCAGGTCCTTGATCAGAACTAGTCGAGAACATCACTCCAGACACCTTTACGAGCGGACAAGCCCTGGTCTTACTTTGAAAGGGCTACACCACTTTGATGTGCTTAAGTCTATACATCTGCACTCCATTTGTTCTTTCCCTTTCCAAATGAATGTTACTTACGACGCGACCCTAATGGAAGATTAAACAACCATAATGACAATACTAGGCCTATTTTATATTCAGAGACGGACCAAAGCATCTGCCTTGAAAGAAACACGAAATGTAGCCTATTTTTAGTTTATCACTTAGGCTTTGAAATCCGAACACACGCGCGGGCACGACGATTAGACTGCAATTAGAGCAATAAAGATAGGCTAGAGTAATATTAGTAACACAAAAGTGGCTGAAGCAAGTTTTATGAGCGATAATTATGAACTTTATTGACTATATAAACAATGCTTCAAACTTTAAGTCAATCAGGATAAAAGCGTCGGCTAAACTACTAAATAATATGGCCACTCATATGCAATCTGGTATTAATAGACCACTTAGCCCACCCCACCGGACATTTACAATATATCTTTATGGTAGCCAATAACTTGTAAATATGTTAATGAATTCTGCATACATCATCTTCGTTTTATTAGGTGGTGTATATCTTTTTTCATGTTAAATGGCTTTAGCTAAATCTTTCTGAATGTAGCCAAAACTAGACAATATTATAATGAAGAACAGGTGTTCGTCAGAGATTAAAATGTTGCGAAATATGACGTCTTAAACAGACTATAGCAGTCCTTATGGATTATGAGTTATATAGGCTACATACGAACTGCTTATTTAATTAACGCTATAGAGACGTTCTGAGATACGCCATCATTCACCCAAACCGAGCTTTAATGACACATTTACATGGCTTCTCAGAAGAGACTGTGATATTGTAGCATACATACGGAGTATTTAGTATCCTAGAGCCCTTATAGGCAGTAGCTTTTTTGTAAAATGCAAGAGACTTGCAATTTCCGCAGGTCAGTGCCAATATATACAACTATATGCGTATATAAATCTAGGCTTACATATGTAATAATAAATAATCGATGATTAATCATGATGACATTCACTGTTAAACGGGATTTTTCTTATCAGAGGACATTTTAGCGGGCGCGATGTGCTTGTTGTGCACCGTGCACCTTTCACCTGACCAGGTTAACCTAGTGAGAGGTGTTACGTTTCTATTCATGTTCAAACGCGCTTTTACAGAAACAATAGTCTTTATTGAGAACAAATGTTGATATTTGAAGGGAGCAAGGAGAGAAACCGCGGATAGAAGAGCAGGCCTCAGTGGAAGGCCGAGTCTCTCTCTGTGGAAAGGAAAGTGCCTCTGGGTCTATTTGACAACAGTGAGATCCCCGGAGAGCCCACCTCACATTAAAGCTGCATTTCAATAAATCAGCCCTAATGAAAGTAAATCGGCTGGACTGGAAGAGGCGAAGAGGAGTGGAGAGCTGCTTGAATCCCTAAGACCAGGACAGATATTAGGACGATGGGGCGGAAAGGAGAACTTTATAGGTGGAGTCTCGAGAGACCCAATAACATTCACTTCAGAAGTCATGTTAAGAACATTGCACTCACCGCCTCTCAGAGGGCTCGAAATGGGGATAACTCAGACAGAAGTGTAGCCAATGCCGTATATGACAGTGAGAGAAAAACGTTCTTTTTTTTGAAAACATAACATTGTAACAGATTTCAATTAAATCTTTATACTGTCATTTGACAAATAAATAATCGTTAAGTTGATGAAACAATTGGCGTACCAATTAAGTTAAATGTAATTAAAAGATACATCACACAAAACAGTATTTCAGCGTTTTCTTTTGCAATAATTTGCTTATAACCTATTATTCAGATGGGTTGCAGTTCATGCAATTCTGTATGTATGAAATTAAGAAGTATTTAAATAAAAAAAACATCATTAGTATTATGTGATTATTAATAATTATATTGTTCTTATTATTATTGATAGCAATAATTTCCTTTGCTTTGTTTCATTTTTAATGAAAGCTAAATCAACGCAAATAAACATATGAACTTAAGAGCGGCAAGGTGTAGCTGGTCCGATTAATGCATGACACAGGCAATTTGGAGCTGACGGCTGGGTGTTTAGACACCGCTTTATGGATGGTTCAATATCGGGCATAATGAAGGCCGACTGACCGGCAGACGGACGAGGGCTGGGCCCGGGGGATACCCCCTCCCCAACCCCGCTGGGATGTCATCATACTTGCTCCTATAGCCGGATTAATCATACTGAAAAAGACCCGCGCAACCAGGGAGAAAAGCCTAAGTATATCATTTATATAATAATAACTAGATCATTTATAATAAATACAGGCCTATCATTTATCCCAATCAAGGTCATGAGTAGCCGAGTCCCGGGATGGAGCAAGCAGCTATAAGGCAAGGCGTGGATAGATGGGAAGCTGCTCTCGACATTCTGCAACAACATGAATGAATACGTATACGTACAGTATTCCCAAAAATCAGAAATATTTTACAACTGATTTATAATTCTATTTTTTTTCAAAGCAACAAACAAAGAGAAAATACATTTTCATTTTATAATATGAAGATAATGAATGAAAGAATGAAAGCAGATTGTAATATGGAGGAAAACATTTTAATTTCGTTTCCCTTAGAATAATGAATATCACTACCTCGCCAGTATAACACACTAGCGCATTTTAATTTTACAATCAGATATAAATTAGTAAAAGTACTTTGTTAACAAGATGGTTTAACTCTCAAATGCGTTTCGAATAAAAACCGTCATAATGTATAGGCCTATTTACAAAACAATGTTTAGTGTCCATTGCAATACAACTTGCATAAATTATAGGCAGCATTTGCCATCATTAAAAAAATAAATATCAAATGTATTCCACGTAGAATCCTCAACTTCATTATTTCCTGACGTCATACATCCTTTATAAATACCGTGTAGAAGGCCTACTATCATCTTCACACATACAGCATAATATACTGTGGCAATGAAGCAAACTATGGATCCTGAGAAATAACATGTCTTCCAAAATCACTTAAATAGGGTAATCTACTGAACCAGTCAATGCATATCTCATGAAAACGAAAGTGAAATGATACAATAAGTCAGGTTTAATTCATCCTCCGGGCCAAAGTTAGGTTTAATTAATCCTTCCGGCCTCTCTCTAAGGAGAACAGTGCTGCTGCAGGCCAGCGTCTTGTCTGAGGAGCAAGATGCAGCGCTTGACTTTAAAGGTTAGTTTAGCTTTAAGCTTGAGGTGATAGCTTGGGGCTTTAGTCAAAGCAATTGTGACACCTACCTGTGGACCAAGGAAATCAAACTGAATCAGTGCCAGAACCTCTAGAACCTCACCTCTAGAACCCTCACTTTTAGATCCTCATGTTTAGAATCTCACTGTTAGAATGTCACTTTTAGAACCTCACCTCTACACCTCATCTTTTGCCAACATAATTTGGTTTAACTGTGCTTCTGAAGCTTTTATCATTAAGCTATCATTAAGCGCTGCAGTTGCAGATGTACAAAACAAAACGGCTTGAAAGGTGACAAACCGGTCACAGACTATGTTTTTACATAAATTTCACAATTTGTTAAAATGTGAAACCAATTATAAAACTTAAAGCAATCATTTGGTGTCCAAAATAGCCTATAACCTAGACCGCTAATGCCGTGTTCCTAATGTGTGAGAACTCACAAGGAGTACTGTTAAAAATAGAACCCCTATTATGGCAACATATCTCTGCTTATTGCATTGACAGACAAGCTGCCACACAGGCTAAGTTTCAGATACTAGGAACTCCGGCCTACACTGTCAATGATTCCACAGAGGCTTTCTGCCATTAGCACTGGACCTATGTTCTCTAAAACATCACACATTCAGTTGACGGCTATTTAAGTGAATTTCAATGCATAAAAGTAATTATTTTGAGACTACAATTGCACAAAAACACAACTTATTTTTTGTCGTATTTGTTGCATGTTACGTACCTTTCTTAGAGTCTAAATGTGAGGCTCTGAACTGTTGTTCAATGTGGTTTGAGTTAGTTTTAACCAGAGAGTCAGTGGTATGTTTGTGCATGGCGCCGGCCTCAGTCTGTGGAAGTCCTTCGTTAGCAGCAGAGTTAAACCGCAGAATCCCAGGCTGGCTGAAGTTGCCATAGTTTGTGTAATTGCTGTAAAACGGAGAGGTGTAGTAGAGAGGTCGTCCTAGTATGGAAGAGGCGGAGTACACCGCGCCAGGAACGGCGGTGGAGGCCGCAGAGGAGGTTAGAAGGCCAAGGGAGGGACACGTCTGTCCCGGGTGATGCTGCTTTGGGTCTGATGTTGCGATCTCAGCTAAAGACCAAAGTTTGGGTTTGACGGCTTGATTGTGAGGACCCGAAGAGATCCGGTTGTCAAGGCGTGATTTGTTGTGGTTGTTGTTGTTGTTTTCCCGGTGGTGGTGGTTTAAGACCGAGCCCTCGAGCCCTGTCAGTGGTGATGATGTCATAGGTTTAGACAACAGGCCTCGGTGGCGTCCCTCATTCTCCAGCTCGTGATCATCATCGTCGTCGTCCTCATCATCCTCCTCGCATTTGTCCTTAGCATCTGACCCAGACTCACTGACTAAGTGGCCTATCCGACAGCTCACTTTTTCCCCATCAGACTCTGCTGAACAGGAGTCTGTGAGAGTATCAACGTGCAAACTAATACCTGAAAGAAAAAGAGAGTGACGATTTAAAAAGTCCTTCCATAAAAGCCGTGACATTTGTACCGTACAATAACGTGTATAATAACAGTAATAATAACAATAACGGATAATAATGAAGACAATCAAGATTTTAAATGTTATTATAATAATTATATTAAGTCATCATTTAATTGTATCCTTGCCAATTGAAAGGTGTAGCATTATACCTTATTTGGTTGTAGCCTATCGACATGTCCTTAATCATTTGTGGCAATCGTAAAAATAAAGCAGCCCCATTAATTCCTTGAACCGTGCTGCTAGCGCTGTTAACTGGGTCAGTGGCTGTGCCTCTAGTTTACCTTCATCCTCCGCCGACGTCTCATTGTTGTCAAGGTTCTTCTCTGATCGGTCATCCTTCCTCTCCCCGTCACCATCATCCTCATCCTCATCCTCACTCTTATTCCGCGGAGCCCACGTCATCTTGTTCTCCTTCTTCAGCCTCCTCCTGGCGTTGGCGAACCAGGTGGACACCTGCGTTAGGGTCATCTTAGTAATGATGGCCAACATGATCTTCTCTCCTTTGGTGGGGTACGGGTTCTTCCTGTGCTCCTGTAGCCAGGCTTTAAGGGTGGCGGTGGCGTCTCGGGTCGCGTTCTTACGGTATGCGGGGTCGTTGAGCTGGTAGGCGTACCCCGGGCTACCGTACGGGTGGTACCCGAAAGCACCGGCCATGCCCTGCGCGTCATAGGGAGAGCTCTGGAAACGAAAAACAGGATTAGTAAACGTTCCGTTTAAATTGAGAAAATTTGTAGGACTTTTAAACATTAAAAAACATTTTAAAATTTAAATAAACACGAAATATTGTGTTGTGGTTGTGCGTTATCTAGGCCTTATAGCCCTTAATAACTATAAGTTTGATTTATCACACTGCATTATGCTAAATAACAGATAAATGACACATCGTCATTAAACTAATTTCCAGTTAACACCGCCCGACTTCCTGCTTTTCTTTAGCTAGATTAGTTTTGTTGTCTGAGAGAGTGAAACGTGTTAGCATATCATTGCTTTACAGCATCACAAATCCAATTATCTACCGGGTGGATGTGCACCTTTTAAAAACGCTTCAGGACTCATGTCATTAGCATTGTAATTCATCTTTGACGTTTATATTTCGCTTATTTAATTAAGAATAAATCCCAAGGATTATAATGAAATAGTTTGTAGGCTATGTAACTATCAAAATGGACAACACACTTCATCTTTTTTATTTTCTAATTCAACGGATATGCTATTGTAGGCTAGGCTAATTTCAATTCAGGCCATTGGCCTAAATTTAATTATTATTTACGATGGGTATTATTTTCCAAGTCCACACACTTAGCCCTGCACTTTGTTGAGAACAGTCTTATGAATACACAGATAAACTTCGAAGAAACACTATAATCCATTAATCATTACACAGGCTAGAACTTTTACGCACAATAGAAAATGTCTAACCTACCACTTGATTATTTAACGTAGTGATAAATATATTTTTTTCTTACGCACACAACGTTTATTGAAACATTGTGAAGAAATAATGGTTTGCACCGCAGGATCTCATTTTACCCTTGATCTGTACAACTCATTAGAACCGCCATGGAATGTGCGGTCGCCGATCGCTACACACTATCTGTATTGGCCAAAAAATTGCCAAAATTAGAGTAAATGATTATCCGGGCAGTATCGCATATATCTCTTCGATGCACCCTGTCACACAATTATACTAAGAAATTAAAGTATTTACCATGTAAGATGGGAATCCGGTGGCAGGGTCTGTAGAGTATGGCAGTGGACTGGAGAAGCCGCTGGCTGAAGCCGTGAAGGCAGCAGCTGATCCCGGGTAAGGACTAAAAGCGGATCCGCTGGACGACCTTGCCAGCTCATCGCTCCTCGGTGCGGCCAGGGCTGAAGCCCCGTATGCCGGGCAGGAGTAGAGCGCCAGGGAACCCGGCGGCTGGTAGAGGTAACCCTGGGGGTAAGACATGGCTAACTGGTCTGCTGCAGATCCCAAAAAGGAAAGCACGGATATCAACTTTAGAATTATCAGCTTCCTAAACGATCTTCAGACTATGTAAATAAAAAATAATAAAAAAACGTCCCCCAAAAGATTTGTGGAGTGCCCTGCACATAGAGGCAGGCTGCGTCTTGATCCCTAGCGTCCGATGTTTTTTAGTAGCCTCAACACTGAAGTGAGGAGTTGAGGAAGGAGCCAGTGGAGTTCTGAGAACGGTGGAAAACACGAGCTGTCACTCAGCTGATCTGAATATTCCATCTCCGCCCCTCGCGCTCAGAAATGGAGCCCGTGTTGGAAGAACACCGAGGGAGGACAGTGGTGAGAGGGGGGAAGACATTCACGAGAAGAATGTTCTTTAGTCTTCTGCAGCTGCGCATATTGTGAAATTGTACGTTTTTTATGATCATAAAATATTCGTAGGCATTGGAAACAGTAGGATAATTGAGTTTACTTCGAGAACGTTTTAATTGCGCAAAGGTTTTGTCAACTGAAAACTAAAAGTATTTCACTGACTGGATAGGTTTTCTTCATCTGTTACATTTCCTACGATCCATTTTTCCCTCTTTTCTACTTGCAGTTGATAATACCGTCAAGTGGGGTATTAGAAAGCTCAGGGTTCAGCTCAGAGAACATGTGGGTGTGAAACAAGAATGTGTGCGTGCGTGCGTGTGTGCGTGCGTGTGTGTGTGTGTGTGAGAGTGTGTGTATGGTGTGGGGTGAGTGTGTGTATGCGTGTGCAGTGCGCGGGGCGGCCTGATGGAGGTGTAACCTACTCCTCCTGCCCGTCAGACACCAGTCCATATTGGGGTTGATCTCCAGACTCTGCTCCTGGTCTTCAAGTGAACAAGAACTACACTATTATTTTACTGATTCAATGTTTCTAGTTGAAACGTTTTTATTGTGTCACAGCCTATAGACCCATCCCAGCGTATATTCATGCAAACTATGACAGGTTTTAAGGCTTTTGAAGAGGGGTATCAACATCCTATTCATCATAGTACATTTGACAAAGTAATACCAGTTATGATCTTGACATAAACTTATAATATGAACATTAAGCTGAGGAGTTTTGGATTAATACGACAATTTACTAATTTCACCTTTATAATAATCGTACAGATGGCAAACTCTCTGTAGAGTCCAAAATAAATGTGACATAAATTTGTACTTAAGTCGACAAACCCAGTAATACAGTATTTTTTTACCCAAATGACACCTCAGCTGACGTTGTTGTGCGGTTCGGTTACACTGAACTCTAAACTTACCCTGCCCGTTGTTCCGGTCGAATACGCACAGTTTTCAACCAAGTACACCAAATTAACGTACCTTTAATCTATATTAATTAATACATATATACATAATTCATTCTGCATATTTACCACATCATTTGAATAAATACCTAGGTAACTACTATTAATTCATTAAACAACACTATTAAATTATACTACATTTAAATACAATAATACTACATAATAATGTACATTTAAATGATATAGGATTATTGTGAGAATGTTTATTATTGTTTTTATTATTTTTATTATTACCATTGTTTTTATTATTAGTATTAGTATTAGTAGCAGTAGTACTAGCAGTAGTGTATTAGTATTACTAATGGTAGCAGTAAAAAGTATTTTTATCATTCAAATTAATGCTAATGACAAATTATTCATACATAATTATTATTATAAGGACAACACTAGCGCATTGATATAGTTGATGTAATATGATTACATTATTTCCATCATATGTCATACTTTAATACATGTGTCTGTGTGCTAATTCAAGGAAGTTCCACATTGTAATGATTGTATTCACATACCACCTGAAGTCAAACATAGAACAACCACCTGTAGCTTTTTAACTGGTGATTTGGTTAATGACGGTTGATGAGGCACTGTGGTTACTGAAGACAGCCGGGCTTATGGTGGACTGGAGCCTTGTTCTGCCTGAACAGGCAGTGGTGAGGTAGGAGGCTGGAGCTGACAGCAGGGGGCAGTATCTCCTCTAGCCTGAAGAGATATCTGGAGGGACCTGTGTTCTACTGTACAGTACAGTACGGTCTAAGCCTGTCAGACCTCTGGACTCTCCTCTACAGTACAGTTCCGACCCCCTGAACTGCTCACTTGCTCCACTGGTGCCAGTTAGCTCATCTCAGGCGTTACGGCTGAGGAAGTTATTAGTTCTATAGGAAGACGACTGCTTCTCATAAGTGGGACGACATAATCACGTTGGCCCTTCTGGGACGGGCTCAGTGCTCTGCCGTTCGGACTGTCCAACCAGCGTGCCTGGGATGATTCCCTGACCTCCTCACAGGGTAGTTAGGGGACACTAGTGTTTATAGTGACCACCTGCATGCATGGAGAGACGAACCCGGTTTTCACATCACATACAATATATTTAGATTTATCCTGTGACAGATTCAGTCTGGCCCTAGGGCACCAGGTGGGAGAGGTGACAGACTATATATATCATACGCTGCGTAGACTGACAAACAATGTATAACGCCACACCTAAGAATATCTAGATGAAAATAAGAAAAGTAAGCCTAATAAAATATATAGTATAACATACGGAATCCATTTACAAAACTGGTGTAGGAAGATGTATCCACTGTAGTTATTTAAACACCAAGGGCTGGTTTTGTGGACTCATACATATATATATATATATATATATATATATATATATATATATATATATATATATATATGTATGTATTAACAGCAGGTTTTCAGGTAAGTGTTGATTTCAAATATGTGTGAATATGTATGCATATATATAATCTGAAATCAAAGCCTACCTGAAAACCTGCTGTTCCCTACCATCTTTACAGTATACGGATTGATGTGTTTACCTTTCAGATAAATGTAAGACAAGAATTTAGAATTTGTTGTAATTAAAAAAAAAATCTTTATGGTCAATTAAGCTGATTTGTTTTAAAGTTGTTTTTGTATTGTGTTTGGTTGTGTTGTATTGTGTTGGGTCGCGTTGTGTTAGGTTGTGTTGAATTGCGTTCAATTGTGTTGTATTTTGTTGGATTGTGTTGGGTTGTGTTGTGTTTGGTTGTGCTGCTGCCAAGTTTCACATTGGGTCTAATTTATTATATAGTTAGATTTATTACAGATGGCTTGTAGCCTGACTTAGGGAAACAGATTGTTTTTTGTCACATTACATAGTGTAGTGTGATGGCGGCTATGAAGGCAGAGAGGTGGGGGATCAATGTGACTTTCTTTGATGAGGTAAACTGCGCCGAATGAGCTGAATAGCTAAAGAATATACTCTGATGTTATGTAAATTAATTTCCCCATAACTAAATAATGACCAATTTCATATTACTCTTCAACCATCAATTAAGTTTGATGGTTAGCGTGACATTTATTTTATGCATTTTTTTAAAGATGAATCACATACAACTGCAGCATTAGTGTGCGAGTGTGTGCACAAGGTGTTTATGCATATGGGTGTGTGCATTTTTAGTGTGTGCGTGCGCGCATGCATGTTAGTTGAAGAAGTTCTTGACGGCCCCTGTTCCAGTAAATAAAGCAATGGCCTATTGATGTAATATTGAGCAGGCCTGAGATCAATGCGTTGTGGGATAGGATGATTAAACCCAGAGTCTCTGTATTTTTCAGTTCATTGACAGCGCTACACTGACTTGGCCTATCAGCTGAAGGGTCAGGGGTCGGCCATCCGAGGAACTGTTCCTGTTCTCCTGCTCCTCCATCCACTCGCTCAGGTACAAACGCCATATTTCAATTTGATGAAGTTGCAAGCATATTCAAGTTTTCAGTTTTCTAACTTAATTGACCTAAAGAAAATATGTACCCTACAAAAACATCCATTACTTAAAATCTAAATCATAACTCACATTTTCTGCTTGTGCAGGATTCATTTCTTGCTCTATGAAAGTGTTGTGTTCAGTCTGTTTTATGGCGGTGTTCAGTCTGTAGTAAGGTTTAGGTTGTAGTGTTTAGTCTGTAGTAGATTTCAGATAGCAGTTTTCACTCTGTAGTGTCGTTTGGGTTGTATTGTCAAGTCTTGTGGTGTTCAGGTTGTCGTGTTTATTCTGTAGCGGTGTTTAGGTTGCATCTGTTGTGTAGTAGTGTTTAGGTTGTGGTGTTCAGTCTGTTGTATAGTGGTAGTCAGTCTGTGATAGAGTTCAGGTTGTAATGTTCAGTCTGTTCAGGTTGCATTGCTTTTCAAAGAGACAATGCACTTATTCCTGGAAACAACAACATTAAAGCATATAACCCATTAACTAAAAACACAACAACAGCACAATGCTAGTTGGTAACCAATTTGAAGTGGGAATACAATAACATTATTTGAGCTGCAACCCATTGAAACTAAGCATACCACCACAGGATAGCTGCAACTTACTTAACCTGGGAATACAAGAACATTATGGTAGCTGAAACACATTTAAACTGGGAATACAAGAACGTTATGGTAGCTGCAACCCATTTAAACTGGGAATGCAACCACAGACTCGCTCATGAGTTCTCACACATACAGCTCTGTTTTCATTTCACACTTCAGAGTCTCCAGGCCATACAATGACTAGTGGACGTAACATTTATATGTAAACTTGTAACTGTGTTATCCACAGTAATGCAGCCTCAGAGATAATATCAGAACATTATTCTCATTTCTGTGGAAAACAAAAAACATGGTACGAGCTTGACTTGCGAGTGTAGTCAATTACACTGTTGTGCGTGTTTGTCTGGACGTGACCCCACTAAACGTTTTTTGACAATTCTTCTTCCATGGTTGTGGAGGAAATGTCTTTGGTGTTATACAATGCAGCTGGGGGGTTTTGGGTTGTTGTTGGGTTGGCATGGGGGGGCATTCCTGTCTTTGCCAGAGTCCTAATCAGCAGCCGTCCATGCGCTTGGCAACACTGGGGTTTCAAATCATTCCCTCGCCCCAAGTAAAAACCCTAAGCCCCATCACTCTGTAAACTGGTACCTTACGGCGTGGAGGGCTCAGGTCTCTGATGTGGAGTGGAATACAGAGAACACAGAGCAGTGCTGCTTGGAACGTTTAGAACACAGCGGTTCCACGGCCGACGCAGGCACCAAACAAGCTCACAGTCAATTTGTGTAACATGCTACTAAAGACATGCATGTTGAGCAAACAGTTTTAGAGGAACAGAAACAAACTTACGTGCCTCTAATCATTTTTATATAACATAGGACAATGTAGTTCTGTAGAAGCATGGATGAAAAAAAACACTCTGTGATGACTCAACTCTTTCTGATGTAGGTTTGAATGTGGTTCTTAAAAGATTTAGATGTAGAAGTGTTTGTTTTATTATTGTGAAGTGTTGTCTTAATGAAACATGCCTGACCTGAATTAGGCAATGAATGCTGTCTTTATTTGTTTTAATGTGGCTCTCTGTGAGAAACAGACTCATTCCTTTGGTTCCCAGGAATGCTTGTACATGTTTCTGTGTTTTAAAGTTGGCAGTAAATTATCATTGCCAGTCGTTTAGATTTCTCAAGTATCTGATCGTTTATCCAAATGATGCTAAATAATTTAAACAATTGAGTTTCTCCAGGAAATGTGCATATCACATTCACAAAAGGAGTTAAGACATATGAAACATGTCAGGACAAATAAGAGGTGTTCTGTGCTCTGATTATTTTTGTGCAGATCCTATGGGAACGCAGTTAAGCCATGTCATGTCGTAGTAAGCCACAGCCTGTTCTTCTTGGGGGGGGGGGGGCAGGAAATACAAGTACAAAGAGAGGTATGTGAGGAGGGAAAAAACACACAAATGACGGGAATTATGTTCAGAATTATGTGGAGCATAGGTTTCAAACACACTCACATCCAGGCCGTTTGATTGATGAACCAAGTGAGTCACCTAAAATCAAAGGGAAATAAAAGGAGACACAAAGAAAAACGATTTGAAATGGCTACCCCTTTCAGGTGTGTATAACCAAACTGAGGGAGATAGGGTTCCCTAGAAAGAGTCTGCTGACAGCTACTGTCACTGGGTTCTGTAGGCTTTGTCCTGGCCCTGATAGGGTTACTGTTGGCTAATCCACGCTGACCTTGGTGAGGCTCTCAATGAGGAAGCTTTTGTACAGTTTGGACAACTGAACAGTATGAGGAAGCTGATATATAAGGTCTGTAAGGGTCTCACATCGACTCTTTTGTTGTGTTATCGGGTTGCATGTCTGGGACTGAAAATAAACAACATTTGAGCAGAAGAAAGGTGACATTTAAAGTGGCTACGGAGAAGCTAAGTTTGTATCTCAGGGTTCAAAAGTTCAGGTGTTGTGTGGGAGGGTTTAAATGACATAAAATAAAGTCTATCTTGATGAAATTTCATGTTGCTGCTGTGTATTTGGTAGAAATGCCAGCGCACAGCACCATGTAGTGTCAAAGGCTTGGATGTAGACAGACTCTTTACTTTGTCATAGAAATATCAACATGGTTGAGATTATGTTAAACTGATAAGGAAAATATAAAACCTGTCAATTTCCTTCGCGTCAAAACTGTTTCAAGGTACCATTGAACATTTAGAAATAACGCAGCTACTATCTGAAGGATAAACCCTGTTTGTAAAAGAGAAGCATATATCTATGAAATAATTACCACTGACATAGAACTGAAAAAAACACAGGTTGCATTTACAAAGCTGGTTTTATAGTAGGTGTAATAGCAGATGCTATAGTAATTGTTTTGCAGATGTTATAGCTGGTGCAATAGCAGATGTTAAAGCAGTTGTTACATCAGATGTTATAGCGATGTTACAGTAGGTGTTATAGCAAGGGTAATTGCAGATGGTGAAGCAAATCGTATAATTAATGGTATAGCAGGTGATGAAGCAGGTTTTATTGATGTTAAAACAAGTGTTATAGTAGATATTATAGCTGGTCTTATAGCAGGTTTTATATGAAGTGTTACAGCAGGTGTTATAGCAGGTGCGGTGAAATGAATTAAAAGCACTAGCTCTAACAATGCAGAAGAATGTCTTACACATAACACATAATCACAAAAGCAAAACAATTTACAGACCGGTATACAAAGATGTATAGATACATGGGGCGCAATGTCAGTGTTGCGTCTAAGATAATTTCCGAACGACACAATGCTGACAGTGAATGCAGTCTCTGTGTATGCTGAAGCATTACTTGAACATGTATTTTTCACACTTTGGTGAAAGTATTGTTGGCTGCGTTGTAATCAGTGTACCCTGCAGACGCCCAGGTCAGAGGTCACATGATCACCAGTCTATGGTAGGACCATGGTTAGGTCTCAAAGATTATACCAGATTATACTGTATATACACAGGAAAAACAGGCAAGTTCTTATGCTCTGAAGGAGTCCTGTCTGCAACACCAGGGTAATGCCACAGACTCCCAGGGAGAAGTGGTCTATCTGTCTGTCTGTCTTTTTTTGTCTGTCCGCCAGTCTGTCTGTCAGTCTGTCTTTGCTAAGCACTGCCTGGAAAACACCTTCACCTGGAGGCTAGTGGAGGAAGCAGCCAGCCCTGCCAAGAGAACAGTAAATGGAATAGGACTCATGATTCACATCCCCTGGAGCTGGGAATAATCCAAACCAGGCGGACTGGATGATATCCCAGGACTGCAGGTGACATGCCAGCAAGCAGCCACGCCGAAAAGCCACAAGACATGTCCCCAGCAGAGCACCAATCAATGGGTTGTGTCAAGAATTCTCACAGATTGTCGGGACAATATGCTGTCGATGTTGTCTTTATCTGCCTAACATTGGGAGGAACGTCTGTCTCCTCTAGAAAGCGGTGTATGACGGTCTCATTTTGTCTGACTGAAACGTGTTATGTCTTCATATGTCTTCAACCACTGCAATGTGTTGTATTGTGTTCATTTGTGTTGCAGTGCCTTTTGATGTATGGACTTCCTCCTGCAGACCCGTTGCCAGGTCACACTCACGGATGGTTTCAACAGTTTTTTTTCCTGGTTAATAAACTAAGGTGTAAAAAAAAATATATATATATATATATATATTGCCATGGTTGTGTGCAGATATATATATATATATATATATCTACACACAACCATGGCAATGAAACAGCAATGGAAACAATCACAAATATTAGACCGGTACGGGGAATAACTAAAACAGCTAAAAGTGTTGGGGACGTCAATGTGGACAAACACAGTACCTAGGGTGTACAGTAAACTTATGAAGTTAGATTGGACATCCAGACAATTCAGTCATAATGAGCACATATGTTTTTAATTAATAAAGTAACCGTGAGCAGGTGTGTGTCAAGGGTGATGTTAGTTTGTGCACAGTGGGGGGGGGTGGGGGGGGGGGTGCTATGGAGCTGTTTTAGAAGATGGCCAGGGACGCAAATGGTAGGTTGTTGGTTCTAATCCCCAGTAGAAAAACCATGCCGTTCCATCCCTGCGCGAGTCAGACAATCTTTGACAATCAATTGCCCCCAGGTTGTCACTGCAAGTAGGCATGTATTCTGTGCATGCTTACCCGGTCAAGTGATGGAAAAAACAAAACAACAATGGCGACTGTGGAAATGCAGAAGGAACCGTAGACCTGGCGGTCCCAAGTCAACGTGGCCACTATGTTTGTGGCAAACATGGTTAAGCATCAGCAAGGCTAAACACTCCATGTTAGTAGAGAGTGATTTTGTCTTCCTGTGCTGTATCTGTTCTGTTAATCTGGCCAGCAGTTATCTGCTAGTTTGTTTAATGCCGTGTTTTATTGTTCCACAGTGTTCGATCGCAACCGTACATTCTGTTCTACACTTGTCCCCGCAGCACTCCGGTTCAGCAGCTCTAAATGTCGAGAGCAAACTGTCATTGATCTGCAATCAGAGGTAGGATAGGAACCATTTACATGGAGGGAGAGCCATTAAGAAATGTGCTGTAAGGCATACGCAGAGTTAAATTCATTTAGCGGTGGTTCACTGAGGTATCGACTGTAGCCGGCGCTGCTCTTGGAAAATCACTAGCCTGTTATAAAATATTGTGTAGAAGCAGGGCCTAATTAGAATGGTTGTGCATGTGCGCTGCATACTATTAAAACAGCTAATTATCTGGGGAAGAGAAGAGCTCCTTGCTACAAGGAGCAGAATCAGATAGCTGGCCGTAGGCAGAGGAAAAGAGGCAGGGTAGATATTGGCTACAGGACAAGTCCCTGCTGTCCTGGGACCACAACGCTTATGCAGTGTGTTGTAGCCTCTGTTCAAACTCAACTGTTAAATGACCAAATATTTCACAGTTTTGTAGCCAGAGAACATGAATGATTTAGCGTGTGTCAGCAGTTTATTTTGTTGTTGTCCTGAGTGATCATTGTCTGTGGTCCACACTGCTAACACACTCTGCTCTCACACGTCCGCCTTGTCTCACTTACCTGTCTGTCTGCTTTCATCTCTCTGTCTGTCTGCTTTTAGTCGCGCCTTTTCAAAGCTTTTAGTGAAGTGTTACCTAAAGTTGTCGATGAAAAAAAGAGAGAGAGACGGGGAGAGACAGATGGAGAGAGAGAGTGTATGAGGGGGTGACAGAGTGAGGGAGAGAGAGTGAGAGAGTGTATAACAGTAACCTCTCCAGTCTGCCCTGCCTCACAGTGTGCTCTGGTTTGAAGGTCGATTGAGTCTTCCAGTCACCACTATCTCTCTCCGTGGTGTTTGATGGAGTGGGCCAGATAACGGAGGAGTGAGTAGAGAAGGATGGAGTGAAGGAGATAAGGAGGAGTGCGTAAAGGAGGAGAGGAAATGGGGCTCAAGACAGTCCGGCTCCTTAATTATCTAAACCTATTTGTTGTCATAGCAACAGCTTTATTTTAACCTTTGACCTATAAAGCCCTCAAGATGATTTTTCCCCTTCAGATCTTCTACTCTGCTGGTCCGGGCTGTTTGGTAAATGGCACAGTGACCAATCAATATTCCACAAAGTCACCGTGGATAAGATGTGTTTTTCCAACAATTGTACGCAATCAGATTTCATGTACTTTTTACCTGGCAGATAAAAACCCCCTCATTATCTCGCCTTCTTAATCAGGTTAAGAACACCCGAAGTCCCACATTCGCGCTGGAGAAAATAAAAAAATAAAAAACGGAAATATTTGCGTGAAACACCAAAATGTTCGACTGTAATTCGTCCCATATCTGAGACATGGAAAATGCGTCGCGATAAACTCACAGCTCGTATCAGTGTTGCAATGCTGTGACATTGGCTACCTCTGAAAGAAGTCTTGCTAGCTTGTGGTAGATCCATAGTAGCGTGTTGCCAGCAGCCCAGATGAGTGTCGCCGGGTGCCCAGCTGGCAGCCTGAGCCTGAACAACAATCCTCTTAACTAAACCAGTCAGTCTTTATCAGTAGGAGCAGCACAAGAGGAATAATACTGTTTTAGTGACTGGGCTGAGTGGCAGATGTATTTCGGAGCTTGTTAACATTCTTCAGAGGCTCACTGTTGTCCAATCACCAGCAACTCTGATAGGAATGTATCGGAACCACTGCAGGGTTGAATCTGGTCAGTTTGTTGTTATGATGACTCCACTGTTACGGTTCTGTGGTAACTTTGAAAGCCATTCATACTGTAGAAATACATAAAAATAGATATGCATTTTATCTTTTGTTATAGTGAAATAGGCCTTTACTGCTCTGTTGCTAAGAAACACATTGAAAACATTGGTATATGGCTTATGTATATTTTTAAGCGTAGGGCAAATAAAGCAATTAATAACTATGTTGTAGTGTATTTCTAATTTTGGAAAGACGGGATTGGTTCATATGCATATTCGACATTGTTACAGAAAGAGCCATTTGCTTTCCTTTAAATTCTGAAGCTTGTAGGCGTCATACAGCAAAACCAATGACACAGATGTCCCTGAGAGTCGCCTCAGTCTAATTGTTGTGGACAATAGTTTGTAGCCAATCGTTTGGTCCCAAAATATGCTTTTTGCAGAATTTATATTGTCATGCCCCCTGTAAAAGTCAAAGCCACAAACCTAGACAAGCTCTTGTTCCCTGGAATCTACTCTCAAAATAGCTCTATCTCTGTCATTTAAAAAAAAAAATTATGACGTTTGTCTTCTCATACACTTAGGTCTTAAAAAAACATTTTAGAGGTCTCCTATTTTATGCGATTGGCTTACACCAGCAAATACCGGACAATCTGACAGAAACATACAGAAAACAAACAGGAAGTCCCCAGCGTAAACGCACAAAGAGATATTTAATAGCTGGGGCATGACAGAAGACTCTTAGGAATAGCCGTTAGCTAGCTACTATGTGTCTGTCTGGCCTGTGAAGGAGTATGGTTTAGGTGGTCTATGTATAACAGAAGACATCTCCTGTCTTGCTCTCGGTTAGTGAATCATGATGCAGTTTAGTACGAGAAGAGATTAAGGGGTGAACCATAAGGAGAGAGATCTGTCCGTGGTCTTCTAACAACCAAACGCTAGCAACACATCAACTGTACTCAGTAGGCCGTCCAGGTGATAGGATCATTACCAAAAACTACCTCAGACAGTTTGATTGACCTGGATTTGGCTTTCCTTCCCATCAGAAGGCGATTATGTTTCCAGCCTGGAGTTACAGCCGGTAAGAAATGTCTCTCTTTTTATTCCATCTTGGCATGGTGAACAATAGTGGGTTTGCCTCCCAGGCCTTTATTCTGCTCTGATCTATGATTTAAACAGCACAGATCAATATGCTGTTAGAAGGTCTAACTGGATGGTCCTGAGACTGGAGTCTGTGGCCACCTCCCAAATGCTAACCTATTCCCATTATTGGGCACTACTAATAAAGCTCTGGTCAAAAGTAGGTCACTATACAGGGAATGGTGTGCCATTTAGGACGCAAACTGCCAGAGAACAGGAAGGTGGTATCTGTCTGTCAGCTCTGACATGCTATCTCTTCTGGGGCATTGGGGCCAAAACATACCTATTGATCCAGTCACTACTGATGACTCTAGTGTTATAGACGACAAGCTGCCATGGGAAACGTATGGAACGGCGTCCAGTGGTGATTGGAGATGTGTGTTTATTATCCCTACCTGACGTTTGGTTGTAACTTCGCAATTGGAGCGTAAAAAACAGCAATTCTAGGTTGTTCTGAAGTTCCAAAGCTTTAATGCCATGCAATATAAAATGAAAAAAAAAGTGGTATATGATTGTCCCTTAAGGATGCCGGAGTCATAACATTACAAGGCGGCTGATGTCATCGGAGCTATAGGGCTTTAGATTGACAGAACCATATGGCTAGCCACGAACATCCCACTGCATTCTGTTCTTGCGTTGATGGAAGGGAATATGGCTGTTGTGTCTCACCAAGAGCATTTTAGATTCTCTGGAGACAAATGTATTTAAGGAAATGAAGGGTGTTAAGCAATCCCCAGACCCAGACAGCCTCAGAACCCACCCCTGCGGACCACTAACCTCCTTTCATTCCAGACCCCGGCGAATCACAGCCAGGATGTGAAACAAGCAACCTTTATCAGAAAGAAGGCAGCTGCTCTCCTTCCAGCCCTACTGTACTAGCATGTTTACAAGGCTACGGCGCTAGGAAAAGTCCAGCTAAGTAGTTAATCCGTTGGTTTGGCGGAAGTTAGAAGGGAATGTAGAGAGGGTGTAATGAATCGGGCCAGGCTTCAGGCTGCAGGAGCCACCTCTGTAGTCAAACGAACCAAAGCCATTGGTTTCATTAAAACAGTTGGCTCACAAACAATGAACTGGTGCCTGTTTGTTTGTGTCATGCCCCTGGCAAAGCCCTTCAGATCTTCGCTTGAGTGTTCATTTATTTATTTATTTTCCTCAGAGTTTAAGTGACTTGAATGGTGCTTTGGGGCTGGAACCAGAGAACAGAAGTATTTTATTATTTCATTATCAAAGTTATCCCTTTATCGTTAATATTTATATAATGACATTGGATTTAATTGAAAAGGTAAAGAGAAAATATTTTGGGAAATGAAATGGCAAGAAGAATGGCCTTTGATTTCTTTAAAGAACTTTGCAGTTCAGTGAATTTTGTATAGAACCTAGCAGTCCAGGAAGTTCTGAATAGAATCTAACGTTCTAGCGAGTTCTGTGTAGAACCTAGTGATCCACGGAGTTCTGAATAGATCACAGCGGTCCAGTGAGTTCCGAATAGAACATAGCGGTCCAGTGAGTTCCGAACAGAACATAACAGTCCAGTCAGTTCTGAATAGAACCTAGCAGTCCGGTGAGTTCTCTAAAGAAATAAATAGAACAAATACAAAAATGCTTATTTCTCTTTTATTTAGTGTAAAACATTGTCAGTGTATTTGTGTTTGGCTCTACGTAATGGCAGATTTAAATTTCAGACAGGTTGTTTTCTCTGTCAACTCTGCCTCTTCATGTTATCATGAAAACAGTGAAGGAAACCTTTCTTTGTTGTGTTCTTGCTACTTTCGTCCGGTGTTGTAGAATACTGTCTGGCTGGGCTTGTTGGAGATTTTAGATGAAAGACAAGCACTTCAGCAAGAGTGTTCATATGACCTGCTGAGCTGTGTTTTTTTTGTTGTTTTTTTTTTGCGTGATGTGTAGACTTATGTTTCTGTAATCTCATAGAAAACCATTTGTAGCTATATGTAACCTTATGTGCCACCTTATAAACATATCAAAAGACTCAGCGTGAAGCCACCTGCTTTCAATTCATATTCTCCATAGTAACGTGTTCCCTCTTTTTTCGCTTGAAAACAGCGCGGAGAGGGAGAACTTTCCCATGTCCCGTTCCGGAGGGTGGCTGGAGGAAGCTGCAGCCACGTCGCGGAGGATTGCTGGAGCTGCCCGCTGACAACCTGAGTGCAGCTGGATAGAAACAGACAGTGACAGTGATAGAATTTACCAGATAGTATCAGCCAAACAGCCGTCATCGCTTTGGCAGATTGGAGGCCATCAGACCATCTTCAGGCTGCGATCATCGGCGCCCTGACACCAGCCAGCGATGTTAACTCAGGGCCTGAAAGGAGGCTATGAACCTTGATCAGCGATATGAACCCAGAAATAGAAATCCATTTTCAAGCCGGGGGGTGGATATCAGTGTCCCTGTCTATCCCCCCGAACCCCCCCCACCCACCCACCCACCTCTCTGCAGCAGCTCCTTGTTCTGAAGGTTACCGGATTAGAGGCACGTTTTTCAGACTGGACTGCTGTCGTGGCACGGCTTTCCTTGACCACATGACCCAGACAGGCTGGCTGTCCCTGACCATACAACCCACACCAACACGCGCAGGGGGCACAGATTAACGGCAAAGTCCCTAAAATGGTGGCCCCAGCAGTTTTCCTTTAAAGCTAAATAAGAGATGAGAACAAACCTGACGTGTTTGTAAGGCTGTTGTGCTCTGTTCTCCTCTCTGCCCCACTTGGTCCAGACATGCTGACCCTGAACACAGTGGCATTTCCAACGCAACGCCATTAAAAACAAACATAGCTGTGATTATTTTCAGTGGTGGTTAGAAATGTATGCTTGTCACTGCGGAGCAGCTTGTGGTGCGTGATGAATTATTGATCCGGCCCCGTGCTTCGTCAGAGCATTGTGTTATACACGTACCTGGCATTTCTTAACACTGAATTTACCAAGAAGTGACACTAATGTGTTCGTGTCATTCAAACTTGTTTACAAATCGGGGCGAGTCAGGCCTTTAGCTTTCCAACCCGGCATCCAGGTTCTGACGTGCCTGGCCTGAGAGCGCTGAATAGAGCGGGGTGATGGGGGATTGCTTAAAACATTTATGAAGAACAAAGAACACTGCCTTTCTTTCTGGACAGAGAAGAGGGCCAAATGTTTCCCTGAACGCCCAGGGACAACACCACTGGAATAGTTGGTGAAGCAGTGTGAAGGCACAGATCAGTGAGGAGCTGTTTTCAGTTCAGGCCTACAAGGCAATTCTCCTGCCTGTCCCAGGTGAGAGAAAAAGCTCAGAGTGAAAGAGAGAGAGAGAGAGAAATGAACCGAAGGTAGCTATTTACTGAGCTTTGTTCAATAGACTGGAGCCTGCAGGGTTACTACTGCCTGGCCCGCTAAACAACATTACTTAAGGATGGCCTGGTATTCACTTTCTTTCTTTCTTTTTTTCGCTCTCTTTATTTCTTTCCCAATATCTCTCCCCCTCTTCTCTCTTTCCCTCCCTCTCCATCCCTCCATTCTCTCTATCGCCCTCTCCTTCTCTCCCTTTCTTTCCATCTTTCTTTTTATTCTTTTTCCCTGTCAGTCTCTCTTTCTTTCTCTCTCTTTCTATTCGTTCTCTCAGAGGAGAGTGGTTCTTTTGTATTTTCCCTGTTCATAGGCTGTAGTGTATGAAAACATCCCTCTGTGAGAGGCTCTCAGCTGAGATTAAGACCTGCGTGTGCTACTATTCACTACACACGATCACAGTGAATAACGGTGAAGCCGTGGTTGTGTCTTGATTTAAGTAAATTGATGTAGAATACCACGATAACACTGTGAATAACTTTGCATACATCTACAGTACACAAACAACAGGCGCACCATTGAGGTTTGAATAATTGCTGTGATGAATCCTCCAGGAGAGATAAGACCAGGTATTATTTATCATCCAGCCGGCAGAGGTTCATCTTCTGCTCATGATAAAACTGACGCTGATATACGCTGACAGACGCCGCGCTCCCGCTTCCCAATATGCATTGCTGTACAGTGAAATGAATCTCTCCGTGTCAGTCCCATCGTCCCACTCCACTAGCTTACCTCAACCCCCCTAGAACAATATATATTAATCCAGTCAGATCTTAATCAACACACATTCAATTATTCCTGAACCCATAACCATAATGCACTGCCCTGATAGCCTGTATATTCCAACCAATATTTATTTGTAATAATGCCAGCATTCTCTCTGTCAGAAAGGCAGGCAGGCGGTAGACAAGTGGAGCGCAGAGAGACGGCAGCGTGAGCACCGCTGGAGAGACAGACTATTGAAAACTGCTGATTTATTCATGTTGAGCCACTCAAAAGTCACTTGGTTCCTTTCATGTCATCAGTCCACATATTTTATATACACTGTTTTCTGCGGTGAAAAAGTTCTAGGCCACTGAATACATTTGTTGAAAGCTATTTACCCGGGCAATGTGTTTGTGTTTGCTTTTTAAAACATAATGTCGAATTTGAATGAATAGGAATGAACATTAACACAAGAAAATAAACAAGAATTTGTCGTGTTGCGCAAAAGATTATTGATATCTCGTGAGGTGGCTTTGAAGAAATCGGGGAAGTTCAAAAAGCTGCGGATGACCAAAAAATCTGTCTGCATCTGATGAAAAGACTACTTCTGATGGTTTCGAGACAAGTCTGTTAATGTCCTTTTTGTGGCCCGTCCAAAGTCCAGACTTGAATCCCTTTGAACATCTGTGGGGATTCCTGAAGATTGCAGTTCACCAATGCTCCACATTCAATCTGACAGAGCTTGAGAGGATCTGCAAGGTAAAATAAGAGAAACTGCCCAAGTCAGGTGTACAAGACTGGTAGAGACATACCCAAGAAGACACAAAGCTGTGATCGCTACCAAAGGCAATTCTACAGAGTACTGAATAAAGGCTCTGTACTGTATACGTATGTACATGAGATATTTCATTTATGATAAATTGGCACACATTTCTTAAAACTTGTTTTTGCGTTGTCGTTATGGGACAGGGTTTGTCGATTGAGGGCAAACAAATATTTAATCAACTATAAATCAAGTACATAATACAACATAAAGTTTCAACTGCAGGCAATGGATTAAAATACATTATCGTGATCAATATATGTTTTAGAATGTACTGAACTTTGGCCTTAAATAATGACATTTTCTCTTTTACAAATCAGTGCATTATGTTGAAGACATATTGTCTTTATCTTAGAGGAAGGAAAAACACAAAAGCACTCAAAAAATTTTGTTATTTATTTTTTTTTGTTTATTTTCATGTGTTTGTGAAAATTGACTTTGAAGGCTTTTCACCTGCTTGCTTTGGTTGCATAGAATTGTGGAAAACTGCAAACTTCACAGAGGATATGAAATGCCAGCAACCATCTTTCCATTGCAGCCAGTCTGTTAAAATCTCCACCATAATGTCCTTATCTGTGTTCGATCAGGTCCACACAGAGACGAAACAAAAGCAGAGCTCGTCGTGTGGTTTATTATAATTGCTGTGTGTCTCCGAGGCTGCGGTTTAATTCCAGTGGTTATGTTGTCAGATATGAAGACTGGTAATGTTCCGATGTCAGAGAGCGCCCGACCCCGGCGTGAACTCATCAGACCAAATGAAGTTGCTCAGTGAGCTGGAGAAGACAGACTGACTTCCCCTCCACCAGGCTATAACCTGGCTATAGGCACCTCTCAGAGGCTTGACGCACAAATGGCACCTTACTCCATATTTTGTGCACCACTCCTTGTCAAAAGTAGTGCACTATAAAGGTAATAGGGTGTATAAGTAGTTCCCAACAATATATAGGGAGTATGGTACCGTCTGGCACTCAGCCTCTCTCTCGCTCTTGAACGCTCTTCTTTCTCTCTCTCTTTTACTCTGTTTTTCTTTTGCTCTCTTTCTCTCTCTGTCGAGCTATTTTCATTATCTCTTTACACCCTGCCCCTTTCAAATTAGATGCCTAATTCCTGGTGCATTATACAGTAAAATACAGGCTCTTGAATTAGATTTCTCCCTTTAGGTGTTTTTCTCAATTGTTTGGGCCATGTTTTATTATACACAGGTCAGATTGGTTTCTTTGAGTCGTTCTGCCCGTGTTTACAGTGTCTTTTGCAATGTACTTATGTAGTGAGCACGTTACAGTGTTAGTATAGCCCAGTTCCTATGCAGGTGACCCAACCATATGCAGCGCAGCTGTTGCCAAGTGCAATCACGCAGGGATTTTGAATGATTTCTATTGTGCCGGGATCCAGATGTCCTTGAGAAAACTGTTAGTAGCCAAGACTTGCCTGATATGTATCCTTATTAATATGGTTTCATATAACCACTTTTTTTTATCAACAGGAAACAAACTAGCAACAATGGCTCACTTACTGCCCTTTGTCTTTCCTTTGCTGTCTCAAGCACAGTATGAGACAATCGTACTAAGTCTTTAGAGGCTTGCCAATTGTGGACAAAGACAACTTTACAATGTGGGGGCACATAATGGGGAAAAAAAGTATTTATTCTTCCATGCCAAGACAAACTGTAGTCTGGCCGATCTGGTTGGCAGCTGAAGTTAGCGGGTGAGCTAACATGGTTATCTGTGGGTGATGTTTTTAGAGGTTAAATGATAGAAGTCATACGTATATTACTTAGCAGTCAGGGCATGTTGCTTTGTCAAGTGCTTTATTCCAACTTCCCGGGTATTGAGAGCAGAGCTGTAGCTTTTGTCTAAAGTTTGCTAGGCGACAGAGAAAGGAGTCTGATCTTATTATTTCCTGGCTCTGCACAACCTTGACCAGATGATTTCCAGCAGCGTCTAAACACAAAACATAGAACCATCTTTACTCATTGTATTCCAGCGTATTAGAGTTTGCAAGACTAATGTCTTGGAGAGCAGAAGAGGAGGAGTAGGATGCTCCTACAGGCCTGCGTGACTGGATTTGGATAAAAAGGATGTCTACGCTCTGACGAATGGTTCCTAGAGGTATTTTCCAACTGGAAATTTTTAATCTCACAGCTGAAAACTTTGAATACAAAAGCTTCCTGCTTCACTCCTCTCTTCTTTTCCTGATTCCATTCAGATGGTTCTGTTGTTCATCTGTGAAAGTATGTAGAGCTCACTGAGCTTTGAAACGGACTAACGCTAAAGTGTTCAACCAAAGTGATATGTAGCCTTTTCTAATTCATGCAACCAAATGATATCCGTTTAGTGTATGGATATTGCCTAAGAAATATGGTGAATACAGTTCAACTTCATATTTAAACTGACAAGAGTTGATGCTTTGCTAACCATAACAGTGGTTACAACAATCTGAAACCCAAAAACATGTCAAATGTAGCTACAATGAGAAATGTCAAGTTCTAGGTATATAAGTGTGTCTGTCTAGCTGTGTGTGACTCTGTCTAGCTGTCTGTGGTTCTGTCTAGCTCAATGTGGCATTATCCATGGGTCAATCCATCTGTTTCTGGCTCTTTTTGCTGTCTGTGGCTGTACCTAGCTATGTAGACAGAACAATACATACCTGTTTGTTGCTCTGTCTAGCTATATCAGCTATATCAGCTTTCTGTGACTTTGTCTAGCTTTATATGGTTCTGTTTAGCGGTCTTTGGTTCTGTTTAGCTATCTGCGGCTGTGTCTAGCTGTCTGTGGCTCTGTCTAGCTGCTGTGTAAGGTGTTTCTGTCCATTGTTTTCCATACAGCTAACAGGGGAAGTCGGACGGACGTCTGGGCGACCATGAAACATTGCTGTGACATTCCAGGGGCTTCTTATCAACCCATGTTTGCTGTCATATGTGGTGCACATTTTATGTGGGCCAGATCTGCTCAAATGTTTGTCATGAACACCATAGTTGAAATACAGTGGATATAAAAAGTCTACGCACCCCTGTGAAAATGCCAGGTTTTTGTGATGTAAAACAATGAGACAAAGATAAATCATGGCAGAACTTTTTCCACTTTGAATGTGACCTATAATGTGAACAATTCAATTGAAAAACAAACTGAAATCTTTGAGGGTGAAAAATAAAAACCTTACAATAACCTGGTTGCATAAGTGTGCACACCCTCTTATAACTGGGGATGTGGCTGTGTTCAGAATTAACCAATTACATTCAAACTCATGTTAAATAGAAGTCATTACACACCTGCCATCATTTAAAGTGACTGTGATTAATCACAAATAAAGTTCAGTTGTTCTAGTAGGATTTTCCTGACATTTTCTTAGTTGCATCTCAGAGCAAAAGCCATTGTCCGCAGAGAGCTTCCAAAGCATCAGAGGGATCTCATTGTTGAAAGATATCAGTCAGGAGAAGGGTACAAATTAATTTCCAAAGCATTAGATATACCATGGAACACAGTGAATACAGTCATCATCAAGTGGAGAAAATATGGCACAACAGAGACATTACCAAGAACTGGACGTCCCTCCAAAATTGATGAAAAGACGAGAAGAAAACTGGTCAGGGAGGCTTCCAAGAGGCCTACAGCAACATTAAAGGAACTGCAGGAATTTCTGGCAGGTACTGGCTGTGTGCTACATGTGACAACAATCTCCCGTATTCTTCATATGCATGGGCTATGGGGTAGGGTGGCAAGACGGCCTTTTCTTCCAAAGAAAAACATCCAAGCCCAGCTGAAGTTTGCAAAACAAACATCAAGTCCCCCAAAAGCACGTGGGAAAATGTGTTATGGTCTGATGAAACCAAGGTTGAACTTTTTGGCCATAATTCCAAAAGGTATGTTTGGCGCAAAAACAACAATGCACATCACCCAAAGAACACCATACCCACAGTGAAGCATGGTGGTGGCAGCATCATGCTTTGGGGCTGTTTTTCTTCAGCTGGAACCGGGACCTTAGTCAGGGTGGAGGGAATTGTGAACTGTTCCAAATATCAGGCAATTCTGGCACAAAACCTTCAGGCGTCCATTAGAAAGCTGAAGATGAAGAGGAAGTTCACCTTTCAGCACGACAACGACCCAAAGCACACATCCAAATCCACAAAAGCATGGCTTCACCAGAAGAAGATTAATGTTTTGGAATGGCCCAGCCAGAGCACAGACCTGAATCCAATTGAACATCTGTGGGGTGATCTGAAGAGGGCTGTGCACAGGAGATGTCCTCGCAATCTGACAGATTTGGAGCACTTTTGTAAAGAAAAGTGGGCAAATATTGCCACGTCAAGATGTGCCATGTTAATAGACTCCTACCCAAAAAGACTGAATGCTGTAATAAAATCAAAAGGTGCGTCAACAAAGTATTAGTTTAAGGCTGTGCACACTTATGCAACCAGGTTATTGTGAGTTTTTTATTTTTTATTTTTCCCCCTCAAAGATTTCAGTTTGTTTTTCAATTGAATTGTTCACGTTATAGGTCACATTAAAGGTGGAAAAAGTTCTGACATGATTTATCTTTGTCTCATTCTTTTACATCACAAGAACATGGCATTTTAACAGGGGTGTGTAGAATTTTTGTATCCACTGTACTTACAGAAATTGTAGTTGGTCCGGGTCTCAGTGGACAACACATTCTTGCTGCCCCACTCATCAAAATAAGTAAATTCATCATCAAAATAAGTAGTCCGAGGCAAAGAACACAATGCATTTTCTTCTGGCCAATACGGCGCTTTTTACTCTGCAAATAATTGACTGTGTGGACAATGTAAGTCCTCTCCATGGATTTCTCTATGGTGGATGCAGAGATGAACTAGACTGCAGCAACAAATACTACAATTAATATAATAATAATAATTATTATTATTATTATTACTTCCACTACTAGTGCTACTGTATTACTACTAGGTCAACTACTGCTGCTACTAGTATTAGGTTACTACTACTGGGCCAACTACTACTGTACTACTATTACAACAACTACTACCACTAATATTACTACTACACTACAGTTCTGGCAGTTCTAAAATGGAATCAAATCAGTTCTAGAGTGGGATCAAAGCAGTTCTAGAGTGGGATTAAAACCATTCTAGACTGTTTTTTTGTACAGCACTAAAGCACCAAATGATGACAAACACAGCTGATTCATATTCATAACCAGAGGAAACTAGTTGAATACTCCCAACCATGGACACACACAAAGGTTTTAATAGACTGATCTCACTGGTTCTTTAACTATTGTTGATATAATAAATAATCGGTTATGGGTCTTAGCGTCATTCCTCTCAGTAGAAAGGCAGGGAAACACAGAGCTCGTTGTTCCTCTTTTTCAAAGACAGTATTTAATTAGTATGTGATATGTTATTAGAACCGAGGGAGGGAGGGAGGGAGGGATGGGTTTTTTTGTAAATCCCAGTTTGATAGTAAGGCTTACAGCAATTAAGATGTTTAATTCAAGGATTTAGCCATATGTATTGAGATGAGTAGAAAACATTGAGGCTGGAGTTTGGGTGAATCTGCCTGCATTTGAATGTTGATGATCCTCCCCTTGAAGTCTCTGAGGGATTGGGGATGTGAGGAGTTGATCGTTGCGTCGGGCTGATAAGCAAAATGTTTCAGAGCGTAAAGAATTGCTGGGTGTGTGAGAAGGATAAACTGTAATCTGGAGCCGCACACTGAACTTGACTGCTAATATTTGCATTGGAAATCAGGTGGAAGTTATGCTAAGCTCTCCATTATGGCCTCATGTATGTGAAAGGTCTTCCCTCTTCATTTGAATATGGTCTCTTACGCTGCTGAAAAAAACCTTTCAGGAGAGGATAGGGACACTTTGCGGGAACATTTTGAAATTAATATTCCAGAAAGTTGATTTTGTGGGTGTGTGGTTGTCTGTGTGTTCCTTTTTTACTATTAGCAAAAGTAAAACTAGGAAAATCATACAAGTTAGGACATTTGGCTGGTCCTCGGTTTGAGAAGAAGCTTTATCTGCCTTGGAGTCAGGTTTAGGGTTAAGGAATTAGGTTTAGGGTTTGAATTTGACTCAGAATTAGGGTTAAGGATGGCATTTATGGTTACGTTAGGGTAAGGTTAAGATTAGGCATAATGGTTAGGGTTAGGTAAATGGTGAATTTATACTTTTTTTTACTAAATTATCGGTCCTCACTTTGATAGTAGTAGATGTGATTTTTAGTGTGTGGACAGAGTGTCTAAATATTCTAGAAATCCACAGCCATCGCTTTTGAAGCAATCATTAGCAAATATTGCATATTATAATACACAACAAATTTACAGCAATTATTCTGCCAATTGTCTGGTTTGAAAGGAATGTGTCGACAATGAGATCACTACCTTTGTGGGAAGGTCCAACTAAGCAAATAATCAGGTGTTAGTCAAATATATTCAAACCGCTCAATCTGAAATATATTTATACTATTATGTGGCAATGAGCCAGCTGATCTGAGGCCGTCTGCTGATCCAGTCCAGCTAAAACCCATGAATAAACAGCATTTACTGTTCTATAATAACAAAGCTTTTACTTTTAGTCAGAACATTTTATTAATTTCTCTTATCCCACTTGCCTTTGTCGTTACCCTAACTTAACCTTTTTCGATTAAACCATTAACTTTGTTCTCACTCGGTTAATAAATCTGCCACCCAAAATAGGTTCGTTTGATCACCCTGGCGGGGATTTGATAAGATTAGCCGTCCAAAGCTGTGTCAGTAGTTGAAAGTGGTGTGTGTTCCAGGGGAGTGTTGTGGTGTAGCAGGCGGGAGCCTTCATCAGAACGGCCCTATAGACAACAGGGTCTGTAGACAGGGACCACACACAAAGACCCGGGGAAATCCACACTACTGGGACTTTCTTTATGAAGCAGCTATAGCATGGATGTAAAGGTATCAAGTGTGCTACAGAGTAGCATTTTGTGGAATATGTGGGAATGTAAATAATTTAGCACACAGAACAGAGGCACTACCTTCTTAGATGGGTGATTCATAACCAGGATAATTGGCTTTGTCACTGGCTGGACTATAGACTAGATTTTTTTTGACAGCTCAGCAATCTATGTCTTCACCTAAAGAGCATGTTGGGTCACATTAGGTGAAAGGGAGCTATCATAGTATAAAAGCTTCTGTAATAGCTATACTATACATCTAATTGGTGTTTATGGCAGAACAACATGTGGAATAATCACAGTGTTTTGTGGACAGTTCTTTTTTTGGACCACACAGACTGATGAAAATATCCTGTGTGTAGCTGCTTGTCGCGTATCTTCACGGTCAGAGAAGTGGCTTGGTCATGTGCAGCACCGTCTTCACCCTCAGAGAAGTAGTGTGCTCTTTTACGGTGGGTATCTGCCACGGCAGACAAAAGTGCATTTGATTATGTTGTTGTTGATGATGATCCTATGGGCCCTTCATTCGGCACACAACCCAAGGGATCACACATGCGTGTAGGTAGCAGGTCTAGCCACAGTAACGGTGCTGTAGCAAGCAGATTAAGCCCCACTAATGTGACTTTAGCTAATAGGTCTAGCCCCACTAACACGGCTGTAGCTAGCAGGTCCAGCCCCATTGACATGTCTGTAGCTAGTAGGTCTAGCCCCAGTAACATTGCTGTAGTTATCAGGTCTTTTCCCAGTAACATAGCGGTAGCTAGCTGGTCTAGCCTCAGTAACATGGCTTTAGCTAGTTGTTTTAACCACACTAGCATGGCTGTAGCTAGCAGGTGTGCCCCAGTAACATGGCATTTCATACACATGGTATTTATTAGAATAATCTTTGCTAAATAGCTCAGGCTCTCCTTTGAAAAAAAAATATTTGAATCTGATATTCCTGTAAAGGCAAATCTGCATAAGAATTGTGTGAAATTGTGCAGATAATCAGCTAAATCTCTCAACATGAAAAGCTAATTGCGTCAGGAATTAGCAGCGTACCTGGGGTCCATTGGTTTGGTCACGGCTAGCTTCTTACAGGGGATGATGATGGGGTAATTAAAGTGGTGCTTAATTATAGCAGGTCAGAGGAGCTGAAGGTCAACCTTTAACGCACCAGGATCATTGAGATGGTAATTATAAACAGATTACTAAGTTACGCTGTTTTGTTGGATAATTACGCCGAGGGCGTAGGGTTCAGGATTTAGGGTGTAGGGTTTAGAGTGTTGGGGTCTAATACAGTATTACTGACTACTTAGTGGGTCTCTACTACAAATGACTCCATGGTTTCAATGAAGCTTGCTCTGTTGTTTTTTTTTTCCATACTGAATTTATTAGAAATTGCAGTTGGAATGAAATAATGTTATTTACTATTTTAAATTTGTATAACTTATACTATGTATGTATACATATGAATACTTATATATATATGAATCTCTCTCTTATATTTATCTCACTTACGTCAGACTTTCATGCACGTGCTACTGACACCAATACAGGAAAATAACTGCCATTCTCCAGTTCAGAATAAGGTAATCTCTCTCTCTCTCTCTCTCATATATACATATGTTAGAGAGAGAGAGAGAGAGAGATTACCTTATTCTGAATTGGAGAATGGCAGTTATTTTCCTGTATTGGTGTCAGTAGCATGTGCGTGAAAGTCTGACGTGAGTGAAACTCGACTTGGCTAATGGTGGTGACTTGTTCCAATCTTGATGGCCTGATTTATATAGACCCTCTGATGTTGTAATGTTGTATTCAAATTACTCAACTGACTGTTTGGTGGTAAAGCCACAGTCCTCCAGGTTGACAATTGCCTGCCTCCGTCTCTCTCCTTGCCTTAGACAGACGCTGTTATCTGGTCAGAAGAACATTGGCTCTCCCCTACTCTCCCCAGGCTCTCTTATCAGTTAAGGAACTTGACACCATTTAGGGCTAACTGAAAACCGTTTATGTAGTTGGTTCAGATGAAACTCTGCGCAACAGAGGAAACCACACTCCGTCTTTCTTATTCTACTCTGTTGTTTAATCCTGCCCAGCTGTTTCACCTTTTCTCACCTTGCATCTAATCTGTGGCCAGCATATTTGCCTGTTCTCGGGGACTGAGTCTGAGGTTGGCTCTACTGAGGTAGGTTTATGTAACCGTCCACTTACGGATACTATATCCTAATTTGATTCCTTCTGTTTCTGCAGAAATTGTCTCATTTAAAAGGTCAAATGTGATTGGCCCTAACAAAAGTTATACAAAATGAATTATGAATTATAATCCACAGAATGATTAACATTTCTTGTCGCTGCAATGGGAAATTTGTACCGTGTGTAAAACCGAGTCAGATTAAAATGTATCATCTGTATAGGTTGAGAAGCTGAGTGATCAGCAAGTAAATTATCTGCACAGCAGATTATAGTTAAGAGTCTACCTTTTTCAAATACTTGAGGCAGCTCTTGTTTTTATGCAGTATTTGACTCCCTGGCTAGTTCCATAACTCAGGGTGAAGATGTCATGTTCCTCTATAGCCCTCCTGTACAATGGAGCACAAAGGGAGATTAGGGTCACTGGTCCAAATGCTCCTCTGACTTCCAAACTGACTGATTTGTTCTTAAAAACTACAAAGCCCAGTGGATTGTCCTGAACCCTCCTAGAAACTACAAAGCCCATGAACCCTTCTAGATCAAGAGAAGAGCAGTCAGACCATGGATAGGGTAGATCAGGGAGAAGACCCATCTTAAAGGCTTTACTTGACTCAGCAGATCACAGAAAACTGCAGGGAGGTTTGGGAGGGCCGTCCTCCATCATATTGTCATCACACTTGAAAGATTATGAGTGGAACACATCAAACGGACATGCTGTATAATTTTGTGTTTTATTGTGTGAGCTTGTCTGTTCACGTGTGTTTGTGTGTGTGTGTGTGTGTGTGTGTTTGTGGTCATAAGCTGAAAGAAACAATATTGGGTGGCCGTTGAAGTTAGTTACTTCCTATTGTCCTGCTACAGTCCAACATCCTGTCTGTCACCATGGGAGGGACTAACAGGTCCCGGCAGCTCTATTTAGACCTGCCCCTCTCAGCTCTGCTCAACATAGATTAACAACAAAGTGCCTTCATTAATCTATTTGAAGTGATGCACAATAGTGTAGAATGTGAAGAAAGACACAAACAATTACACAGCTAGATGGGTGGGCAACAGACACCGAGGAACGCAAATTCATCGACCTTCCTCCTAGCAATTAAACACTTGGTACAATACACCAAGCACAGCACATTAAACCCAACCCAACAAAATGCAATAAACATAACACATTAAACCCAACACAATACAACAATCATGACACAATAATCTAAACACGGCACAAACACTAAATATTTTAATACACTAAACTATACTATGGACTAAACACAAAGAAATACACTAAATGCAACACACTAAACCCATAACAATACACAATAAATACACTATAACACTAAACACATGACAATAACTACAACAGTCTAAGACCCAACACAATACACTAAATCCCACACTAAGCCCCGCTCACTATTCCAAAAAGGGCCATACCTTTGAACATGCTGTTCAAGGTTAATTTTAAGCCTCAGCCAATTAAAATGTTCAACATAATGTTGTGTGATAGAATTTAAAATTATAGCTGATCACAACAGATAAACAAAGCACATGTGTTAGCTCTATGGTAACTTCACCAGATTCCAGTGAATATTCCCTACAAACAAATTCCTAATCAGTCTATCAAAGACAAAAACAATCATATAGTCTCCACAAACCAATTAAATGTCTGAAAATAGGTACTTGACCAGCAGAGTGCTAAATGTAAACCTCAAAATTCAAGGATTGAAAGTGTCCCTCTGCTGGTAAAGACATGCCACTTGTTTGTGGAGAAAACATTTTCTCGATGATAGGCTGATGAAGAACTTGTGACAGGAAATCATCAGTGCCACCTGGTAAGGTAAGCCCAGGGCTATCATGTGCCATGTTGTCTGATGGATTTAAGATGTTTTGTGTGAACGTAGAAAGTGCTTCTCCAATAGAAATCCCAGATTACAGTACATATGCAGGAGATTGCGTTGCCCAGCTACCAAAGTTGATTAAATGTTGTATTACTAGAACACAATGTGCCTGTACTGTTCAGTTCTGGCTTTGGAAGGTGGGCTGCGGAGCAATACATTGCCTTTTTGTCGGTGTGTGGTCCATTTAAGACACTTTATGTTGGGTTTTTCCTGTAATCTGTCACCCATCTGTACACTTTCTTTGAAGCCAGTTGGTTATTTTCTCAATCAGAACTTGCCTTTGTCAACTCCATGCAGTCTTGGATGTCTTTGTTGCGCCTTCACACTCTGACTTGTGGACACGGATGCAGTGGCAGGGATGGCAAGCTTTGCCGCTATATGACACAGGCAGGGTTGACCTCAGGTCTCCAACCAGACGACACCGCTATCAGAATGTGGCCTCACTGCTTTGTCCGTCACCCTTACAGCTCTTGTAAAAAATATTGCAATTGTTAATAATTACTGTAAAATTAATATATCTACAGCGTCGTTCACATGTTGTGAAACACATACCTAGCCAATATGACATGCATAACAAGTTAATCTGAAAACACGTGAGGATCAATTTTTTGAAAGAAATATGAGTAGGCCTAGTTGAAAGTTTTACCAACAATTTAATTTTAAATATCTTCTGAAACAGCTACACACTGAAACGGTCCTGAAACAGGTACACACTGAAACAGTCCTGAAACAGGTACACACTGAAACGGTCCTGAAACAGGTACACACTGAAACAGTCCTGAAACAGCTACACACTGAAACAGTCCTGAAACAGGTACACACTGAAACAGTCCTGAAACAGGTACACACTGAAACAGTCCTGAAACAGCTACACACTGAAACGGTCCTGAAACAGGTACACACTGAAACAGTCCTGAAACAGCTACACACTGAAACAGTCCTGAAACAGCTACACCCTGAAACTTTTGGCATCAGAAATCACTCACAGTAAACTAGGAGTTTTACAAAAAAAGGGTTACACCCAACTATGGCCATTAAATGCCATGCACTGTGTATTCTGTGTCAGTTAGAGGAACATTCCTTCCGGTATAGTGTCATGTATATTAGAACATATTAGTTTTCCATAATGTTAAACAGGAAAACCCCTTCATGTTGATATGAACCAAGGCCATCTGGGTTCTATTCCAGCTAAACCAGCTAAGCCAGGTTTAAATTACACCCTCCACTTCTGACTGGGACCTTGCAGAAATATGTAACGACTGTTTGCTTCTGTTTCCTGGCATTAGCCACCGTGTCATGATGATATACCGACTGAAATATGGAATATATCAGCTCTAACAATTTCAAAATTGTTCGTCTTTATGGGTTTTCAGATAATCCGTTTTATTGGCGTCCAATTACAGACACATGTCAGTAGTCAGCCCTCTGTGGTTACATGAGAAACTCCCTTTTCTCTGGGGTGGGGGGGGGGGTACACTGGATACTACTGGGAAATATATTTTACTAGAAACTGGTGCAAATTAGTTCTGTTGTTACTTTCTCCATGTTCCATCATGGGCCAAGAGGCCTATCCTCTGGTAGGTGTAGTTCTACATTTCACTTCCTGGTAGACACACAAACAGCCTTTCGTACTTCCTGTCCCTGACTTTGGGGCCTGTCCGAGGGATGAAAAGATCGGAGTCATAATGAATTAAAGTGTCGTCATACTGCCTATCTTATCTGGTGGACCATGTGAATGTAGTGTTTCCTGAGCGTCTATTAGCTCAGATGATTATCAGTACAATGATCATATAAATATGTATGAGATCTAATACTGACTGGAGGACCAGGACAGCATTACAAAAGTGTGTTCTCATACTCGCTCTCTCCGGCTATTTAAAATCCATGTGCAGAGTCTCCTAGTATCCCTCTAATCTGCTCAGAAGTGATGAGCTCTGCAAGTAAAACAGGCTTAACAGATCTCATTCATCAGTAATGGAGACCTTCTGTTACGACCGTGCATTGAATGACTCTGAAAGGAATCACTGCTGGTATCAGATCAGGATCCAGATACAGCTGGAAGAGTCTGAGTGAGCCGTGTGAAGCAACGATCTCTGTCATTTCACCAGACAAGTCCACAGAAATGTCACATTTTACGTGTTAATGGGGATAGTAATAGTATGTGTGATGCGTAGCCAGTAGTACCCCCCCCCCCCGCATAGCCACCCAGGATGTAGTCCGTAATTACTGAGGAGGACCACGGCGCACCGTCCCCAAAAAGACCAACGTCTATTATGAGCTGTAAGTGGAGCGAGATGATCCTCAGCATTTTAACGGGTAATAGACGACTCTAATAGGTCCCCCGGTGGAAGGGGTGTTATGAGGGGAACGGATAACAAAGAGGAGAGGGTTCATTTGGTTTGGCTCAGGTGACTTCATTATTCTGCTCAGCCACTTCACTGCACATCCATAATGATTATTAACAGGCTTAAAATACTGGAGGACTCTAGGGAGCCTCTTGCTAACTACACTGGTAGGGAGGGGGAGAGGCTACGGCTAACCACACGCGCACACGCACGCACGCACACACACACAGGAAGAGTGTTGGAGGAGAAGAGGCTATAGCTAACCACACACACACATGGCTAAAGAAGGGTGAATAATATGTTAATGAGAAACTGTAATACTTTCTGATCAAAGCATGGCCAGAACCAACCAGAACCATCCAGAACCAACCAGAACCAACCAAAACAACCCAGATCTAACCAGAACCAACCAGAACCAACTAGAACAACACAGTGGGACTCTCGGGGGTCCAGGACTCCAACCTGGTTTCCCTCTACTTCTCTCCTAGTTCTCCTCTATCTCTAGGTTCTTCTCCCCCACCTCTCTCCTAGTTCTCCTCTATCTCTAGGTTCTTCTCCCCCACCTCTCTCCTAGTTCTCCTGTTTCTCCAGTTTCCTCTCCTAACACAAATCTCCATGTTCTTGTCTCTTTCCAAACTCCTCTCCATCACCTCTCTCCTGGTTCTCCTCTCTCTCCAGGCTCCTCTCTAGGGCCAGTGAATGTCTCTGATTAAAGTAGAGTCATACATTGATCCCCATTCTGTTGTGGAGGGTCACTATGCGAATAAGGTCATTCTAACTGGATCGCAGCACGTCGTCAAAATACACATGAATGATGCTATTTCTCTGTAACACAATTGGGTAGACCAAAGGAAGAGAATGAGATTGGGAATACATGGCATTTATAAATGCTGTCGTTTCAGTCAGACAAATACAAATCAAAACTGTTCTGATTTTTGAAAACATCCTGAATTGGGAAATGGCAATTTATTTTAAAAGGTTAGTATGTAGTAAACCCAGCAGCCATTCAGCCAGTCAGTCAGTCGGTCAGTCAGTCAGCCTGTCAAGATGGTCATAAATTAAGTAAATCAGTGAGCCAAGTAGTCTATATGCTGTTCAACCAGGCAGTCAGCCAGTCTAATAGTCAGTTAGATGGTCAGTCTGTAAACCAGTCAGCCAGTCACTCAATGAGCCTGGTAGTATGTAAGCCAGCTAATCAGACAGTCAGACATTCTGTTAGTCAGTTAGCTGGTCAGTCTTTTAACCAGTTAGTCAGTCAGTGAGTCTGGTAGTATGTAAGCCAGTCAGTCAAACAGTAAGCCAATCTGTTAGTCAGTTTGCTGGTCAATCTGTAAGCCAGTCAGCCAGTCAGTCAGTCAGGGCTGGTATTTCTTGGACATCTGTTCCTAGCAGCAGTGAAGGGCTGAGCTTGTCCCTGAGACTGGGTGGAGAGAACGAAGGAGGGGGGAGAGGGAGTGAGAGAGGGAGGAAAGAGAGAGAAAGTGAAAGATTTGCGTTGGAACTGTTAGTGGCAATTAGGAGAGAAACTCCAGAGGGACCTGGTCTACAGGGTCAGTTCAGAGCACAGGGCAGACACGCACGCACGCACGCACGTATGCACGCATGCACACACACACACACACACACACACACACACAAACACAAGCACAAATAAACATATACATACACATATGCACAAACACATACAGACACATATATACGAACACACACAAAAACAGACGCACATTCAAATGTAGACTGCATCAATGTCCCCCAACCCTAACCCCCAGTCACCCCCCCCCCCCACACACACACACTCACACAGAGGATAGACACAGCTCACCCAGCCTCGCTAACAACAGTATATTCCAAACCCTAAACGTAAAAACTCCTTCCATGTCCTTTTTCCAACACTGATCCACACTGAACATTTAGTTAAACTCCTTCCATGCACTCTCTGCAACACTTATCCCAAACTACGCTGACCAAATATTAGAGGTGAAGAATGTTGAACCTGGTCGAGACGGAGCAACCCGTTAACCAATCACAGATGGTTAGGGAGATGCAACTGACGGCCGTGTCATCACAGGAGGGGTGTTGTGACAGGCTTCAACAGGCTGCTACTATCATGATTAATTACAGTGCTGGGGAAGCTATTGTTAATTACCTCACAAGGCTCTCAGGAGGGCATTCGCACTTCCTAAGGCTTTGGGCGCAGGGGTGGGGTGAGGTCCGGAGGAGAGAGGCTGGTGAGGGAGCAGCGCAGGGCTGGGGTGCAGCTAGGGGAGAGTGGCTGCTGAGGAGCACAGGGCTGGGGGGTGAGGGGTGGGAGGGGGGATAATGATATGGTAAGTGTTGTAGATATGTGGGGTACCTATGGGGGGGGGTCTTTTTGTCTGTTGTCACTTGCATGGCAATAATAGGAGAATAAGCAACACAGTGCCAATTAAAACATGACATTAGGGGTTGACATTAGGGGTTGGCGCTGTATTTGTTCCCAAGTGCTTGCACCCTATTTTTGCAGACGCTTTGGTACTATGCACATTAAGTACTCTAAGTACATCTGACATTGACTGAGTACAACAAACATCTAGAAAGACATGTTCCTCATTGAAATATTGAAACCTTGGTGTTGGCAGTGTGAGCCACAGACCACTGCATTGCCTGTGTACAATACAATACTGTCCTAAACAGGACATGATTGCCAGTCACAGTAGTACCACAACTGGCAACAATACAACCACGTAAACACTGGCAATGTCTTTCAACATGGAGCAGTATGGACAGCAAGGCAGAGGAATAAATCAGAGAGCCCCTGAACAGGGTGAAAACAATAAACTGAACTGCTGTGAACAAGTGCATCTTTGTTGATGAAGAAGGCTTCCAACGAGCCAAAACTTGACATAGTTTTGGCCCAATATCATTGGCCAATGACCAACTGTCCATGTGCCTGGACAACATGGGGGAAAAATATTCATGTGTTGCCATATCTGAAGATGGGATGGTAGGACATAAGACACTTCCTGGGTCTTACAATGCTGTGGCGGCACACATCATTGACTTCTTCAATGAAATAGTGTGTGATAATGTTCGGTTGCACCATTCAGAGGTGATTCAGGAATGGTTTTGGGCCAATCTTCCTGACCCTAGACCTGCCCCATAATGTCCTTTTCATTATGTAGGTGGAAGGTCTATGACCGCCATCCCCATGAGTATGTCACCATCCTACAGCTCATGGATAAGCCATGTCATGACATCACTGGTGACCAATGTCACGTTTGGATTTGCCATGACAAAACATTATTCCCACGGTGCATGAAAAATTACGATATTCATTGTGACATAGACAAGATATCATAATCAAATGCTGAAGACAGAATTGATGCAAATTGGTGTAGTGTGTGCTAAACATTGACATTTCTTTTATTTATTTTTGATGTACAGTTAGAATTTTGCCTAATGTGGAAACTGTGAAATAAACGTAACAGATTACCTTTAGCACTTTAAAAAGTCATTTTGAAACACGTGTCTTACATTGTTTGGTCTTGGACTTACTGATTGTTACTATGACTTAACTGAAATAATTGCACAATGTTATGTTTTGATGACAACATATGTACTCGTTGTACTTCAGCAAAAACTTAGTGGTCGAATCACTGATCTTGCGGTGAAAGATGTTTACAAACCAAATGAAAGCAAAATCTGTTGTTCTGAATGCAAGATTTAATGATTTACGAGTATGATCTGTTTAGAGTCTTGTACTAAGAGTTTTGAAACATTGCAGCATGTTATTGATAATAGCACCAAAGCGACTGAAAAAAAACTGTTGTGTGTCTAATAGCACAGAAATGCCTTTTAACTGTACTTTTTTATTATTTGGCACAAAAATAACCTGTCATGATGTTTTTTTTTTGTATCTTTCAAACAAATCCCTTCAGAAATTCCACCCAGCAGTAGTCATACAAGTGTTCCCAGACTAACTAGTTCAGTTCAGTCTGGCTGTTTTGTTTGACCTGCTGGCCACAATTAATTCAGCTGGAGGATTAATTGTGGCCTCATCTTGCTGGGCTGCCTGTGTTAGCATCAGCTACTGTCCATCAGGCATCATAAATACGGTGGTGGTGGTGGGGGGGGGTGACCACTGTTTGGAGACAGGCCTATTTATTACATTATTATAATGTTTTGAGACTAGCTGATGCGTTTAATAACTCCACGCTCCGACCGTTACGCGGTGTCCGAGCTTGAACGGAGAGTGCAATGTCCGCATCTGGACTTTCCATATTATTGCTCATCCTTTGTTTTTTGTTCATCTCTGTGCACCCTATTTTAGCAGCAAGCCAATGGTCTCATTAGACTTTTGATTTGCCCCCTTGTAGATAGGTCAGGTACCCCCAGGGGTCCTAGTACCCCAAGAAGGAAAGCACAGTCGTAGGGAAACGGAGCTAACTAGCCAGCCGTCCTGTTATCCAGTGGATGGAAATATTCTACCTGGCTAAAAAACTTTACTCTAAATTGAACCTATAATGTTTGGAAGCTTACCTTGTTGTTTAATTTATATTTTACATTCATGTAAGAAACGTATGATTTTTGGAATATAGAAACCTAGCAGTAGCTAACGCCATCGATGTCTAGCTATGTAGATTATGTGAGGATGGACCCTAAAAGCTGAATAAATATGTTCTATCTATCTTCAATGCTTCTACCGGTAGTGACTGATTACTCTTCCATGAATGGAACAAGGGGGGTTGGGGGGTATTGGATGCTTCTTTCTTTCTGTTATTCCTGCAGAATGTTAAGCCTTAATATAATGTATAGTGAGATACTTTTATCAGGTAGTTTCCACTCACAGCTCACTTCATTACTCAGCACTCCTCTTCATTTGTCCGGATAGCAGCTTCTTCCTGGCTGATATAAATATGGAGAAAACATAACTCTGTTTATCACTAGGAGGAAAAGGTTTACAGATTAACCAACTGAGGAAAAACTACCTCTCTCCCGACCAGTGATATGAACTACAGAGGAAATATTTATCAGCTAGCCACTTTTTATCTGTGTTGTAGCTTGTAGCTTTTGGTGTGAGGACCACAATAGACTACAATAGACTGGTGCATGGAATTATGGGAAATACCGGCCAGAAGATTAACACAACCTATGATGGTGGTTATTCTACGATGAACAATATGTCACCACATTATGGTTGATCTGTTTTTGTCCCTTAAACACAGATAAAACACATAGAGAGTACATTATTTATAACCCACAGAATGTATCTCAAACAAACTCCAGTAATGTGTTTCTTCAGTACAACACAGAGCTTTTCCAAGTCCAAATGGAGTGTTCACAAACAACAGTGACTTTGCGTCTTGTTGAAACGTCTGGGGCGATTCTTCGTGGGTAATGTTGCACTGACCAGGCCGAGGATCCAAAGCCGTGCGCTCGTTCTTCCTGAGCCCATAATCCTTCACTTACTGGTGCTGGGACCCTGAGCCATTTTGGGGTCTGTGACTGTTGGGGGGTGGGTGGCAGAGTGTGCTCCAGGGTGACCCTGTCATATGGATGTAATCAGCGGCGTCAGGGTGCGAACGCCTAGCGACCCAACAGGGATTAGAGTCCACATTAGCGGACAGACTGAAGGTTGGGGGGGAAACCCTGGACCGGACGCCTGTGTCCGCGGTGACGTGAAGTCGACGCGGTTAAATTAACTGCGCGGTCGAGTCGTCTTGCCATGGTGCCGTCCTTGTGTGTCCTGATCTATGTGGGTGGTATTGTAAAAGGAACCTTGATCAGTCCGGCGATAAGAGTCACTCAGAGACATGCCATACTCCATGCTGTGATGCTCCTATCATGTCTGGATGTGAGGGGCTTAAACTCTGCTGCCTGCTATCACAGCACATCTTGTTTATTTCAAACCCTCCAGACTTCACAGCTTGTTGTTATTCCAACACTTCCCTTTGAACATATCTGATTAATAATGAGATCCACCCCTGCCTGCTATTTAGAGCCAGCGCCGTCACACTCCGTTCAACCTCCGACTCCAACGCAGAGACCCAATTCATTATTAGAGTGACGAGGTGGATCTTGTTAGTGCATGTAAATCGGCATCGTCTGCTGGTCTGTTACCTGCCTCCTGATGTTTACTCTGTGACTCGTTCGGTAAGTTGAACTAAAGAACGCAGTCTCCAGAGCTCTGCCTGCATTGTGTTCACAACAAGACACACAATGTGTGTCCACTTTCAGGATCAAAATGGGCTGTGTGTGTGTGTGAGTGTGTGTGTTTGGGGGGGGGGGGTTGTCAGAGAGAACCAGACTGCTTAAACAGGGTTCCCCGATGGTCTGTTCCCCAGCGCTCAGCTCAACACTCTGCCCCTGTCTGGCCTGTCCGCAGGGTACTGACATGCAGAGAAGCGAGGCGATCGATGGCAGGGGCTTTATTGAAAATAAACCGAGACAGTGAGAGAATGTGTTAAGGCTCCAAAAGGCTCTGAAATGTGTTTTCCAGAACCTTAATACAACGCAACTGTTTTATGAAGCTTTGCCACTCGCTGATGGCTTGCAGGAAATCAAGTTAAACGTTGCTAACAGATTACATGTTTAACTTTAAGAAGTTACTTTAATGAAGAGATTATTGTGTTAGTGGGATGGAAATAAAGTGTTAATTCCCAGAGCGGGGGGTTGGCTGAACACTTGGAGGTGCTGCTGCTGAAATAAGAGAAGGGTTGTGTCTCTCTCCCCCGTTTAGCTTCCTCCTTCTTAATCTTCCTCTTTCTTTTCCTCTCTCTCTGTCCTGCTCCCTCTCTCCCTTCCTCCATCTCACTCTCTCTTCTCTCTCCCTCTATTTTACATCTTGCGCTGTCTCTCCCTCCCTCTCTGTCTGTACTTCTGTCTCATTATGATTCCCAGGACCCTCCTCTCCTGCCATTAAATAAAAAAATCTATCTAGCTTTCAGTTTGCAAAGGTAATGAGAAGCTAATGAGGCTTGACTGGAGCTTTTTCAGCACTCCATTCTATTCCACTCAGAACAGGTTCCCATAAGGCCAGGAGACGCGAGGCTTCTATGGAAGGACTGCTGATGGATGGATGAGCGATGGAGGTAAGGATGGGTGTGGGAGCTTGGGGAAGCAGGAGAAAGGTCGCTGACAGGAGTTCAAGCTGGTTGGAAGGGGAGGGGGTTGGGAGTCGGATTTAGGGGTTAGATTAAATCCAGACAACATGTCAAAATAGAGTTTGAAAAAATATTCCTGTGAAAAGGTCCTTTGATGCTCTGCAGACCTGACTGGACCCTCCAGTGTCCAGGTGGTCTCTACAGTCAGGAAATGCTGCCCAACCATATAATCCTGTATACTCCCTACAATACCACCCTTAATCCTGAATGCTTATTGGCTGAAAGCTGCTGTATATGAGACTGTGATTGGGTACGAAACCACATAACTCTGTGCTGTTCTAATTGTATCATTGACTGGTTCATTATAGAAACAAGGCATCTCTGTGCTTTGTGGTATATTTGAAAAAGAAATGGCTAAGTGCCTTATCAAGGCGCTTGAGATGTTCTAGCCCTAGTGTATTATTCATATTTCACATACCTTTGTGCCTTATTGTTTAACTATTACATCCTTTATACTTCCTACTGTATCACCCTTTCTATTTCTTACTATATCATATGTTTTACTTTCCACTATGTCATTCTTCATACTTCCTGCTATATAATCATTTTAACTTCCTACTTCATCATTCTTTATACTTCCTACTACATAATCCTAGATTATCTCTAGTCTCTCGTCTCTCCTCTAGTCTCTACTTTAGTCCCTCTAGGATCTCCTATAGTCCAAACTCTAATTTCAATTGTCTCACTTCCAGTCTGTCCTTTAGTCTCTCATCTAGTATCTCCACTATACTCTCTATTCTCTGCTCTAGTCCCTCCTTAAATCTGTCCTCTGTTTTTTAGTCTCTTTTAGTCTCTAAACTCTCTATTCTGTTCTATTCTCTGTAGTCCATATAGTCCCTCTTTTATTCTTTCTCTAGTCCATCCTCTCCCTCCTATATTCTCTCCTCTAGTCACTCCTCTAAACCCAACTTTAGTCTCTCCTCTAGTCTGTCTACATATCTCTCCTCTAGTCTTTCCTTTATTCTCTCAGCTGGACGCTCTTTTCTTTCCTCCAGTCTCTCTGGTCTCTTCTTTAATCTTTCCTCTAGTCTTTCTTGTCTATCCCCAAGTCTCTCTTTTCTCTCACGTGGTCTCTCTTGTCTCTCCACTAGTCTCTCCTATAGTCTCTTCTTTACTCACTCCTCTAGTTTCTCTATTCTCTCATCTAGTCCCCTTCATCCCTTATCTAGTCTCTCTTCTAGTCTCCCTAGACTCTCCTTTATTCTCTATTTCCTCATCTATACTCTCCTCTTGTCTTTTCTCATGTCCCACATCTAGTCTCTCCTCTAATCTCTTCTCTAAACCCACCAATAATCTCTCCTCTAGACCCACCTCTATTACCTCCACTGGTCCCTTCTCAGTTGCCCTCTGTTCTCTCCACTAGTTTCTTCTCTATAATCAATCTCATAGACTCTTAGACTTTGACTCCCTAGATAAAACATGTTTGACTCTTAACACTAGGACTATATTTTTCATTATCTTTGTCCAAGAATAGGTTTAATCTGTATCCGCCAAACCTGCCCATAGATTCTGACAATGCAGTAAATGTTGCTAGACTCTTGGTCTCACTCTATATACAATGAAGCTGTAAGACTCTTGAACTATTATTATACAGATAATGTAGCTACTACATTTCTTGACTGACTCTGTATATAATGAAGCTGCTAGACTCCTAGACTGACACTGTATATAATGAAGCTTCTAGACTCCCAGACTGACACTATATAATGCAGCTGCTAGATTCCTAGACTGACTCTGTATATAATGAAGCTGCTAGACTCCCAGACTGACTCTGTATATAATGAAGCTGCTAGACTCCCAGACTGACTCTGTAT
>JACXGI010003832.1:0-58938 GCA_016801175.1 Esox masquinongy
TAGCTCCTTGATGCAATTTTGTACATCCTGGGGTATGAGGCAAGGTGTGGCCTGTGGCGCCCTTTGTGGAGGAATCTGGTCAGGTGTCTGTGTGGATTATATACCTGGTCTGTATTTTCATTGCGCCATAATGTAATGTACACATGAATTGTATGCATCTGTAAGTTTTGCACTGGTCAGCCATTTTGTCCGCCATCTTGCAATATGTCTCTTAGCCTTTACCACCATATAGGGAGACTTGTATAAGACACAGGTATGCCGATTGCCAGGTCAATCAGAGTTATTGTTCATTTATGTAGATTTTTATAGGTTTCATGTAATTTTCACTGTACAAAATATCCAAGATGACAGACATGATAGGTCCTTGATGCAATTCTCTATCTCCTGGGGAATGAGGCATGTACACAAAAAATCTGCACTGTAGGTCAATCGGGGTGGAATTGGCATAATTGGGGAAAAATGCATTAAGGCGTGGCCTGTGATGCCCCTTGTGCAGGTATCAGGTCGGGTGTCTGTGTGGAAGTTATACATGGTCTATATTTTCACTGTGCCATAATGGAATTCACATATGAAGTTGATGGATGCATTTGTTGTACACTGGTCAGCAATTTTGTCCACCATCTTGTATTTTATCTCTTAGCTTTTTACACCCAATAGGGAGACATTTATAAAACAGTTATGCCACTGGAAAGGTCAATAAGAGCTACTTTTGAGTAGAAGACAATTTTTATAGGTTTCATGAAATTTGTAAGGGAACATTTCATTAAGCATCTTTTTACTGATGTCACTGTTCCTCCATCTTGCAACTTATCTCTTATTTCTTATCACCCTATAGGGAGGCACTTATGAGAAACCTATGTACCGACAGTCAGGTCAATCGGAGTAACGGTAGATTTTATGTTCACTTTTATAGTGGTCATAAGCGGTAGCGTAAAGGGCTAACTTTGCGACATCATAATTCAGTTGATTCTTGACACATGATCTAGCTAATATTAGTTCTGAAGTATGGCCTAGAGTCTGTGTGAACGGTACAACAATGCCATTGTTTTGAATGTAGCAAATTGAATTGCATACTGAAGTGCCCCTGGTGGGGGATTCGGAGCATGTGTCTGTGCAGTATGTATTTTCAATCTATACGCCCCCACAATTACATGTATTCAGGCAACTCTTGCCACCCCATTATCTACCAAGCACAAGTTTAACAAAAAAATACAAGAGTCAGAAGTCTGATTTGCCAGACATATTATGAAGCAGCAAAGCACACCAAACAGAATGGTCTTCCTTTTTATGGTTGGCACCCAAAAACCACCACAATCCCCAAAAAACATTCAAGAGTGTACCACTGTAAATAAATTACAAGATGGCACAAAAAAAAGCTCTGTCAAATTGAATAGCCGCAAAGCATGCTGGGATATAGAAAATGAAATATTCCTTATTTATAAAGTTTCTTTTTGTAAACACAATCAAAGTCTGTGGAAAACAGATCATTCTTGTGCTTCCTGATAACAGAAATGTACTATCTTTGTGAAATAGAGAAAATTACACGTAAAAATCTCTTAACTTTGAATACACTATAAGGGAGACATGTATAAGACATGTATGCCGCTGGCCAGGTCAATCAGATGTATTGTTGATATACAGTCCACTTTCTAAAGGCATAGACACAGACATGACCATAAAAGTGTAACTCTCTAAGGCCATAGACAAAAACACTGGCAATGGAAAAGACAGTGGTAGGACACTGCATGTGTATGTTTTTTAATTATGTTTCACTATGAGTGTGTGTGTGTGTGCAATTTTGTTATTACAACTCAATTACCTAATTTACATGAACTATTTTTAATAGTTTCCAATCCAGATTGACTGAGGGTGCATTTTGTATTAATGAGGGGGCATGCCGTTGAAACACTGTTGGTCTATGACGATCGCACTGATCGGCTATGTATATGGGGAACAACAACTGAGGGGGCAGGACTTACTACCTGAATGGGCAATGCCCCCTTTTGCCCCCTTGTGGAACCAGGCCTGGTGTGTGTTTGTTTGTGTGATAAAGAGATACAGACAGCATAGAAGTTGGTTACTTAATTTAATCATCTACCTTCTACTGTCCAATGTACTTACATGAAAAACCTTTTACCTGATGTCATTGCTCCTCCATCTTCCAATTTATCTCTTATTCCTTAAAACACTATAGAGAGGCACATATGAGACACGTGTACACCGACAGTCAGGTCAATCTGACTACTGGTTGATTTGAAGATAATTCATATAGTGTTATTAGATTTAGCATTAAGGGCTAACCAAGTCATAGTTCAGTCGATTTTTGACATAGCAACTAGTTTCATTAGCAGCCCTGTTCATAAATATGGCATAGAGTCTGTGGGAATGGGAAGGAAGTGTCATCATTTTGATTTTAGCAAACTGTATTGCGTACAGGTATGCTGATTGCCAGGTCAATTAGAGTTATTGTTGATTTCAAGTAAATTTATATAGGTTTCATAAAATGTTCACTGTACAAAATATCCAAGATGGCGGGCATGATTGGTTCTTGATGCAGTGTTGCAACTCCTGGGGAATGAGGCATGTAGACAAAGAATCAGCATTCTAGGTCAATCGGGGTGAAAATGGCACCACTGTGAAAAAACGGAATGTAGGCATGGACTGTGGCGCCCCCTGTGGAGGAATCGGGTTGGGTCCCTTTGTGGTAGGTATACGTGGTCTATATTTTCTATGGTCCAGTTTATATCATTTTACCATAATGTAATGCACACGAAGTGTATGGATGCATTTGTTTTACACTGGTCAGCCATTTTGTCCGACATCTTGCAATGTATCTCTTATTCCTTATCACCCTATAGGGAAGCATGTATGAGACACCTGCATGCCAAAGGGCAGGTCAATCAGACTTATTGTTGATTTTATGTAAATCTTTAGAGGTTTTGCCAAATTTTCACTATACAGAAAAATCCAAGATGGCAGTGAAGGAACCGAAAAATGTAAAGTCCACAATTTAGTTACCAGTTAAATGATTCTTTCTTAGTAAATATAGAAATGTTTTCTGGGTTGTTGTATTCTGTCCTAGTAGGTTGTCATTGGAATGTTTATGGTTAAAAGATGTTTCTGTAAGGTGGGAATGCAGGGACAAAAGGGTTGCTTTGAATTGCTTCGCTTGCTTGATCCTTGAGATAACACCCCTGTGTCATAGGAAGAGCCCCAAGAAACAGATCGGAAGGTGTCACTGATTGATAAGGGGTCTATTCTACAGGACTGGTTTTGATTTCCTTAGGTCAGCTAACCAACCCCCACTACTTGAGTTTAGGATCTAACCAGAGTGAAGGTGGAAAAGGGGCTTCTTGCATTTTCTTCCTGAACTCTGCATGCTTCTCTGCTCTTGCAATCACCTCAAATCTCTGGAGTACTTTAAGCTTTGATATTTGTACTGTAATTGTAATACTCTATACATTCAATTCATTTGTTACATTAATTCATTGACTATTTGGAATTAATCAAAAACAGGTCAAAATCGAGTTCCATTGGAGGTCCTACCGAGATAATACTGAACATACTTACGGAACCTGATCTGGACAAGGTAGGTGTCTGTACTCGTTGTTATCCTTTGGGTACCGGGACGCATGTAGGCCTATTGTGTTCCTGGGAGTTATATCCAGGCCTTTCGTTCCCTGGACAGTCCCCATGGCATTTGGTTGCAGTGGGGCATGTAAGTTGTACCGAGACGCTGTATTGTGTTCCTCGGGAGTTATAGCTAGTACCCTGTTCGCGGGAAGTCCCTGCTGCATTTATTTGTAGCAGGGCGTGCCAATCCGGAGTTAATTTCTGGGGAGTACTCAAGGTTTGTTCCATTGAGGCATAATAACCATGACTGGGTTCTGAGTGGTCCTCGCAGTTAGCGTTAATGAGGCATAGAGGATATTCAACTGAGACAGACGTCATACCATTGTATTATATTTTCTGTGGGAGAGTTACAATTGCATGTACAAAGTTTCTAACACTTTTGCGTCTGTCTGTTTTAACCATGGCGTTGTGGGGAGATAATGATGGTCTGGTTGTTACATCTAAGGAATCGTGTAGTAATAAAGTAGCACATATTGTACTCACCAGTTTCACTGACAAGTACAGTTAGAAAATGGCACGGGATGGATTTAAATCATTTTGGGGTGTGGCTCGTCAGTGTAAATGGCTTACAGAGTAAGTTAAGTCTGACAAATTGAAGCGCAAATACAGTGCATATCTGTGTGCTCTTTGGGCTTATGAATGTCAGGGAGTGATTGTGGGGAGAAACAGCAGATGTGCTGATGTCAAACATATGATGGATTATATGCATACAGCCACGAATTGTTTGTGGGACGTTGGAGATGCGCTATACAGCTCCAAATTCGATCCCGAAGACCTTAAGTCTTGACCTGACAAAATCAAGAGTCCAAAACAAACTGTTGAGGTAGCTGAACACAAAACCCCCAATGTTTACGGTTATAGTGTTGCTCCGGTCTCTACAGCCCCCCCGCCGTATGGGCTGAATGCTCAGGCTTCTTCACCGTTGCACCACAGTCACAGGATGAGGATTTTGGTCCGAGAATGTCATCTACCCATGGGTCAGCTATAGCTGCAGAGTTAAACATGGCCCTTGGTAGAGATCCGCCTGCATTAATTACACTCCGTGGTACCACTGGAACCTGGCGTGCTTTCACCCCTCACGAGAAAGCCGCTATCCTCCACTCTATCGCACCTCTCAAAGCAAACGATCCCAACGGTGATACCTGGGACTGTATTTGTTTTGGCCTTCGCACCCACAATTTAGCCATAGCTGATTGTGCAGCTATGGTTGAGGGACTAGCCCCTCCGGGTTACTTTGCCCAAGTACAACACAACTGCACTGAATGTCAACAACCCTCAGGACGTAGTTGAGTAGTTGAGCAGATTATAAATCCAACGTACAGGCTATAATTGGTTCTGGCACTATTAATTTCTCACTGTGCCAGGGCCCTACTGAACCATTTTCCACGTATGTTGATAGATTTGCGCGTGCCCACCGTGATTATACAGAAGTAACGGGGGCTCCCGCGGACTTGGATAATGATGTATTTTTACATACTGCGCAATCAAATATATGAATGACGAAATGAGGGACATGTACATGAGCACTGCCACAAAACGATATCTGGTCTGATTTTCCGAATTGGGGAAATCGCGCAGAGAAATCTGTGCAAGATAAGAAACGTAGATCTGGCTTAAAACTCAAAACCGTTAAATATATGGCCTCTATTACTGAAACCCCTGAACCTGTTAAATTGGTACCCTCCAACTCCCCATGCCATATCTGCCAACAACTTGGTCACTGGGTGGATAAATGTCCCCAACGGAAGTCACAACGTAGAGGAAACCGTGACAACCAAATAGACCTCGCTCAGCTCCAGAAACAATTGAGAGAGATAACAAAGGCTTTGAGTCCCTTGGGGAACACAGCATAGGGGTGCTTGGCCTCTATCGGTGCAGAATACCTGGATCCCCATCCATATCTTTCTGTTTGCTTAGGAGGCCAGACAGACAAATTTCTGGTTGATACAGGTGCAACGATTTCTGTTACCACCCTTGACCTTCCGCTTAGTTCTCAAACCATGACCCTTTCTGGCATAGCTGGTTCCTCTCTATTTACGCTCTCTGTTCCCGTCCCCTTGATTTTGTCCCTGTTGTTCCCTCCCCTGATGGTTCAAGTTTGGGTGGGTAATAATCAGGTGGGCAGTGTTTTAGGTGTCAAGATTTTATCGTGACTAGAAGCAAATGTTCTTTTGACCACATCCAGTCTGTCAATTCATATGGGTGATCATGTTACGTCTATTCCCCTTGAAAAGCCTTCCTCCTCCAAAAGGTCTTCAGCCGCAGTACAGACACCGCTGCCCTGTTCTAACATGCTCAACTACTTCATGTCTCTTTCCGAATCACTGGTCTAAATGAAGTTAGATGTTGTGAAGTGTCCTATCTCTCCAGTTGAGGTTTCTGGGCCCTGTCATGCATTTTTTCGCCAGTACCAACTCAAACGAGAGGCCGCTTAAGCAGCTATTGAAATGGTATCTAACTTGAATGCTGCTGATGTTGTGCATAGATGTACCAGCGCTACAAATTCCCATATGTGGCCGATTTTAAAGCCGGATGGTTCGTACAGACTTACTATAGATCACACTGCTCTTAATGATGTCACTGCTAAGGCTACCCCTCTCGTTGCCAATCCCACTACGATTCTCAACGACCTGGCTACACATCATGTGGTGTTTTCTACCCTTGACATCACTAACGGCTTCTGGACTGTTCCTATCCGGCCTGAGGACCAGCACTGATTTGCTTTTACATGTAATGGGGAGCAATACACTTTTAGTCGCCTCCCTCAGGGATATTGTGATAGCCCCTCTATTTTCCATGCTGTTGCTCATGCTATCCATTCTGATGTCTTCTCCTGTTATCCTTCTGTGGTCATTCAATACTGTGACAATATTCTTATCGCCTCCCCATCTAAACTACACCACATGAAAACCCTTTGTGCTGTATTACAGGCCCTAGGTGATGGGGGTTTCCTTTTAAGCCCAAAGAAAGTGCTACTTTGTCTACCTGAAGTTGTATACCTTGGACAGTGTATAGGTGCTCATGGTCGCTCCCGGCTCCCAGAGCGCATTCAAGCTATACTATGCTTGCCCCGGCCCCTCACCATTACAGGCCTATGTTCTGTTGTGGGTCTGTTTAACTACAACCGTTGTTATATCCCTGAATTTTCTGACTTGGCCAAACCACTAAACGATGCACTAAAGGGAGGGTTGCCTGGCTCCGTTCCAGTTGATTGGTCTCCGGAGATGGAGGAATCCTTTACTCTCCTGAAAACAACTTTAGCCTCATCCCCAGCAGTGAAGCATGTTGATTCTCGAAAAGACTTTCATACCTGGACTCACGTTGGTCTGCATGGATGTAACTGTTTTCTGGCTCAACTTCAAGCGAATGGCACTATGGGCATTGTTGGATATTATTCCTGTGTGATCCCTACCTCCATCAGGGGCAAGCCACCCTGCCTAATGGCCATGGACTGTGTTGAATGGGCCCTAAAGGCAATCAAACCTGTTACTGGGAATAGCAATATCCACCTCCATTCCCCACACAGGTTTATGAGGTTCCTCTCTCACATGCCAATAAAGACTATTTCTAACCAGTGGCGGGCCAGGTGGGAAACCGCTTTGACTGCTCCACACATCCATGACTGTATTGACACCAAGTTGAATCCGGCAGCCCTGATGCCGGACACGGGGGCCCCGCACGACTGCTGTGAGAACGTCTTGGTGCAGAAAGGCCATTCCGTTTCTAATGAACCTTTTGCTGACGCTGTGGACCTCTATGTTGATGGCAGCTCCTACTACAGTGACGACCGCTGTGTTACTGATTGGGCGGTCGTAAGGGGGGTGAGTGGTGACATCGTTTCTGCAGGTTCTCTTTCGACTGGCGGTGCCCAGGCGGCTGAGCTCTATGCCTTAAGCGCTGTTCTTGGGTATGCTGAGAAAGCAACAGCCACTGTTAATTTATACAGATAGTGCATACGCATAGAATGTGGTACATAATTATGGCCCTGTCTGGAAAAACCGGGGATATTTGACTGGTGGTGTGCCCATTAGTCACAAAGACATTGTTTTACAAATAATGGACAAATGTGAAGGTTTAAGTAACCAGCAGGTGTCTGTATGTAAAGTTACAGGGCACAGTCCTTTCACTGAACAATTGGCTAGAGGTAACGCGCTTGCTGATGACGCTGCCAGGAATGCAGCTAAATTGCCCTTTGCTGATGTGGCTCCCTTCTTCCCGGTGCATGAAATAACAGCTTCTGAGGAGGAACTAGTAGAGTGTTACAAGCATGACCCCATGGAGGATAAGGAGATGTGGAAACGTATGGGTGCAGCTCAACAGGATAACGGAGTATGGGTTCTGAATAATTTAGTAATCACTCTTGTATATCGGACTGAGTTGACAGATCTGTTTAGTATTGTTCTCTTCCTCTCTATCAACAGGAGCTTTATGAACAGGAATAACACTCCCTGATCCCTGCCCACCGTTTGAGTTGATAGGACTCAGGTAACTATGGCTGCAAGCTGTTTCCTGTATTCCCCTCCCTTCTTTTTTCCCTTCCTCCTCTGTCACATCTCTTCTGTCTACTCTATAGATGTCACCCATGACAGGAGAAATGTAACTAACTCCTTCCAATGGACCTGCAAGACACATCTTACCTCATCTACCTCAAACCTGACTGGATGGTTCAAGCCCATTTGTTGGGATTCGCCTGCCGTCCCTGTTGGAATCCCGCAATGAAGACTTCACCACACATCCACACCTTGCCACATATATTACCTCACGTTCCTGTACCTGGACAATGTTACACGTTTCCTATCAAGATCATGCTATTCATGTTCCTCCAACTCTTATTCTGCAAAGGATAATGAATTATGCTTATATGCAGACCCCATTTATCCACCTGTTGATGTGTTCACCATCTCTCCTCTCTCTAGTTTTGGTGATGAACCTATCCCTTCACCTCCAGTTTTCAACCCAAGGAGTAATATTTTCTTTTCAAAAGCCTATTGGCTCCTATTGGCTATGTGGCACCACTGCTTATGATGATTTGCCTGCCCATTTCTCGGGTATTTGTTCCTTGGTATATCTCCATCCTGCAATGCGACTCCAAACACTACCCCTCCCCTCTTCTCTTCTGGGAGAGGAGATGATGGATGTACTCCTGGTGTGACCTGTATCAAAACCTTCTGGTCCAGATTTTTAGGTGGTCTTATCCCAAATTATGGAGTCATGATAGCCTTAGACCAAATCCGTATGATATCTCATTTCATTGAAGAATTGGCTAATGATACTGCCTCTGCTCTTGTTACTGTATCATTGGCTTTACAATCTCACCGCATGATGATTCTACAATCATGCCGCCTTCAATTATATCCTAGCTACACAAGGCGGTGTGTATACTGTTATTGGACCAGAATGTTGTTTGGATGTTTACAAGCCTGACTTCTCTGTCATTATTAAGGAGCTCAAAACAATTAAGTTATAAAGTTTCATCTCTTGACTCTCTTGATCCCTGGACTCTCTGGTTTGTCAGCCTATTTCGGAGTGTGTGGTATGCTATTAAGTTTGTTATTTTGACATGTATAACAATTCTTGCTTTTTTTTATTATTATATCTTTTTATTCGTTGCTGTTGTTGTAACCATATGTCTTCTAATACCTCTGTTCCATTAGCCCCTGTTTTTTCTTTACATGATAGTAATGTAATTAATGGTTAACAGATGTTTCTGTAAGGTGGGAATGCAGGGACAAAAGGGTTGCTTTTAATTGCTTAGCTTGCTTGATCCTTGAGATAACACCCGTGTCATAGGATGAGCCCCAGGAAACAGATCGGAAGGTGTCACAGATTGATAAGGGGTCTATTCTACAGGACTGGTTTTGATTTCCTTAGGTCAGCTAACCAACCCCCACTACTTGAGTTTAGGATCTAACCAGAGAGAAGGTGGAAAAGGGGCTTCTTGCATTTTCTTCCTGAACTCTGCATGCTTCTCTGCTCTTGCAATCATCTCAAATCTCCGGAGTACTTTAAGCTTTGATATTTGTACTGTAATTGTAATACTCTCTTTATACATTAAATTCATTTGTTACATTAATTCATTGACTGTTTGGAATTAATCAAAAACGGGTCAAAATCGAGTTCCGCCAGTGGACTTTATAAGTTCTTGAGGCTTTTTTGTTCATCATGAGAAATAAGGCAAGTTGAACCCTTCTTTTCCTCACTCAAAGCTTTTCTTTTCAACTCTTTTGTCATGCTGAATAGTTATTTTTTTATTCAAATTACCTTTGAGGTACTACTTGCACTGTTTTTGCCATCCAGCTGGTCCTATTGCAAGAGGATAGTGATGACCAAAGCAGTGGTTTTTATACTTTTCCTCGTTAAATTAGATTTGGTTCAGGTAATCACCTAATCAGTACCTCATTAAGTAAAATGAGGTGTGCCTGTGTTGGAATATAACAGACACTGGAATGGAATGGCCGCCATACATGAAGAGATGCTGATTTAAGAAAAATTAGGAGTGGTCTCTTAATTTGTTCCAGAGCTGTATTTATACACTGCGTGCACAATTATTAGGCAAATCGTATTCAACAGTATTTATTTTATTGTTGAACAAACACAATGCTCTCACTCAATCCAAAATATCATTGAACCTCAAACCTGAATGTTTAACAAAGGAAAAATTTGTTTTGATCTTTCTCAGGAGAATACATAAGTGTGCAGAATTATTAGGCAACAATTAGTGTTCAGAATTATTAGGGCAATTAAATTACAAAAATAATTCCTCCAACTCACTTGTTTATTCTCAATTTTTAGAGTAAGTGCAACAAATAAGTAACACAAAATGAAAATTAAATAACATTTCTGGCCTTTCAAAAATATTCAGTGACCGATATAACCACCCTTCTTTTCAGTAACTGCCATGAGCCTTCCATCCATGCAGTCTGTCAGTTTCTTGATCTGTTCACGATCAACTGTTGCTGAAGCAGCAACCACAGCCTCCCAAATGCTGTTCAAAGAAGTGTATTGTCTTCCCTGACTGTAAATCTCACATTTGAGAAGGGTCCACAAGTTCTCAATAGGATTTAAGTCAGGTAAGGAAGGGGGCCAGGTCATTATTCGGGCATCTTTGAGGCCCTTGCTTGCTAGCCAAGCTGTGGATTACTTGGATGCATGTGATGGAGCATTGTCCTGCATAAAGAACATGGCCTTCTTGAATGCTGAGGATTTCTTCCTGTACCACTGCTTGAAGAAAGTATCTTCCAGAAACTGGCAGTAGGCATGAGAGTTGAGTTTCAGTCCATCTTTAACCCGAAAAGGTCCAACTACCTCATCCTTAATGATAGCAGCCCATACCAGTACCCCTCTTCCACCTGGCTGGCGCCTGACTCAAAGTGGTGCCCTGTGTCCATTAGTGATGGCCACAGGCCCATCCATCTGGTCCATCAAGAGTCACTCTCATTTCATCTGTCCATAAAACCTTTGAAAATCTGTCTTCAGGTACTTCTTTGCCCAATCTATACACTTCAACGTATGAATCTTATTCAGTGGTGGTCTTCTTTCAGCCTTCTTGACCTTGGCCATGTCTCTGAGCACATGACACCTTGTACTTCTGGACACTCCAGGTAGGTTGCAGTTCTGGAATATGGTGGCACTGGAGGATAATGGGTTCCTGGTAGCTTCACGTTTATTTCTTCTCAAGACTTTGGCAGTCAAATTGGAGTCTTTTCTTCTCCATGCATTTTTTGCACCCCAGTTAACTATTCACAACATAACGTTTGAGTGTCCGGTGGTCACGCCTCAATAGTGTTGCTATTTTAAGAGTGTTGCATCCATCTGAAAGGCATTTTACAATTTATGACTTTTCAGTGTCAGTTAAATATCTTTTTTGGCCCATTTTACCTGAGGTCATGAAGCTGCCTAATAATTATGCACATCTTGATATAAGGTGTTATTCACTGTTGCGACACCCTCCCTCATTACACAACTACATATCACCTGAAAATGATTCAATCCAATTAGCATTCAAGTTTATATGGTTTGGAGTTGGAAAATGTGCATAGAAATAATAATACGATCAGAATACTCACTTGCCTAATAATTGTGCACACAGTGTATATACAATACATTTAGACCAATCTGCAACCTTGATGCAGAAAGATAATTTCAGAAAACCTTAGGCCTATAGCATATTATGCCAAAGAAATACAACTGCAGCAGACGTAGATTAACCAGAAACTGAAGAGAAGGGCATTACTCCCAGTTTCAAACTTTTTCAATTCATCTGGAGCATAATAAATACAGCTGTTAAGCTTTAAGCTCATCAGTTTCATAGGAGCTTTGAGAAGTAAAAATCCCTTTACAAACTTTAGGTTAAGTTGCGTTGGTACAGAATGCCAAAAGCTACATAGAATATAGCACTGTCAAACGTTTCAAATAATGTATTGTGATTAATCGCATAATCTGCTGTAGTTTATCATGGTTCATTACAATTTTAGAATGTGCTCAGATTTGGCCAAAAAATAAACAATGTCCTATTAAAAATCAATGCATTATGTCAAAGACATGTTGCTTTATTTTTAGTCAAAGAAAAACACACTGCATCGGAATTTTAAAGTAGCATTAGTTTAGAACAAAAGGTCTGCAATTTAAAGTTTTTCATGCTTTCAATGTAAATACATGCGCTTACACTGTGTCTTGGTTTCAGGTCATTATTTACAGGCCGGTTGTATTAGTGTCAGCCAGGTTCAAAGCAAATAATGACCGGGCACCAAGACATTTTCAATATTGTTAGTAATGATTGATGTGACTGGTACCACCGTCCTCCAGGTGATGTAATAACGTCTCGGCCCTCAATACAACAATCCCTCCCACTGCGCCAAATAGCCCTGTTTCGTAATCCTAGTTATCTTGACACCTCTTACGAATGTTGCCAATTCCAGGCCATTCGTGAGAACTAGTTTTTAATTACTCAACACTCCAAAGCCAGTTTATGTTGCGACTTTTTTAAAGATGAACTGCAAAGGAACTATCAACAGTCAAGGACAGTTAGAATCCTAACTGGCAACAGCTCCAGCATGGGACATTCTTCTACTCTTCCCTACTTTTAAGGAAACCCCACCACTGGGCATTAGGACATATCGCGACACACAAACTTCACCATTGTTACAACCCCCCCCCCCCCTGCTGTGAGGTATTAACATATCAATGGAGGACAGATTGTGACTGGTAATGAGTCCAGACCTTAACAAGTGTCCACCAGTAAAGACATTAGGATATTTCGTGACTTTTACCCCATAACCCCCCCCTTTTCAACCCCCCCATTACCCCCCCGTTCTTTATCCTACCCCCCCATGTTTATTCAGCCACAGCGTATACCTGTAAATGCTTTTATTTTTTAAGTGAAAAAAATACAGTATTTCACAATGAATGTGTTCAAATAAACAGATGTACAATTGTTAAAGTAGTATAAAAAAGTTTGACAAGAAAATGCTTGTATGTACCCTCACAGCGATGCAGCAACAGAACGTTCTTTAAAGTATACAAACAATTTAACAGGGTTACAAGGTAACAAGAAAATATGTTACGTATATTAATTCAAATCAAATAAATATTGGGACACATTACTAAAAACAGCTATGTAATTTAAGATGCAAATAGTTACATTTAAAGTGGAAATGCTTGCTTGCAGGTTCCCACACAGGAATACAAGAATAGGAAGTTCTCAAAAGGACACTGGCGGCCAAAAGTTTGGAATAATGTACAGATTTTGAGGAGTAAAAATAGAAAATATATTGTCAATGTGAATAAAACCTTTATGCAATACTAGCCTCACAGCAATGCACCAATAGAAAGGCTAAAAACAAATAGCAAAACATTTTAAGTAATGGACAACAAAATAACTACACCCCAATAAAGATACTAAAAATAAAGTCACCAGACATCATGTCCTCAGTTGCCAAGTAAACCACAGCTTCTCTTCTCTTTAAATGTTCTGAGCAATCAGGTGTCCAGGGTAGGGCTGTGGTGGTCGTGGACGGTTGGAACGGTTTTCGTTTTGGCAAACTGCAACTTCTCTTCAGCCAAGAGTTCTTTCAGCCAACTAGCCAAAGCCTGTGAAAGTACAGTAGACAATAAATTGACAATGTAAAAACAGTACAATGTCAAACTGTAAAAATCTAGACCGGTCCAAACATTACAGCAAGTCATACGCTTCACATTTAAGGAAGCTAAAGGTGTTAGGATAAATTTAAACACTTATTAAAATGATGACGGTAAAACAGCGACATAAGATTTTTATTTGTAAAATATGTTGCACACTTGTAAAAAAGGTCTCCAAACTAGTAATTACTTTTGTAGTTGTACAAAAAATTTGCATACTTGCAACCAACTTGATATTTGGAATCATGGTACTCATTAATAACACTTGCCAACGTAAAACACAGAGGCTCAGAGTTTTGTCACTAAAATCTTGCTTGAACTGTGACAAAATTATTTTTATTTGTAAATCACAGTCTGCGGTAGTACGTTTCACAGTGTTTGCAAGCGGATATACCCATGAGGTCTCTGATTAGCAGGCCATAGCTTTTTCTGACCAATGAACTGAATGCATCATGAACGTAACACATTTTCACCTTTTAACCAATCTGAGTAGATTCTGGAACACGCAGTGCCAGTGTTTCAACTGGTTTCAACTCATTGTGGTGCAGAGGAAGAAAAACATGGCTAAAGCATGGTCGGCGTCTTGTACCTCCATTTTTGATGGGATAACAAACATTTTAGATGATTTTTCCACCTAGCTAGATCAATGCAAAGTTTTACTGAAGTCTACTAGCTAAATTACTAAAATGTAAATCTAGCAACTAGCAAGGAATTTACATGGCTACTTAACATTTTGCCTTTGACATGGATATGTATTTACCACGAGAATAATAGAAATTCACTTTGCACGATTCATATTTTGTATTAGGCTAATTTGGGCGTATACATACCAGTTGAATATGATTCACATCATAATATGTTTTTGTTTATCACTTAAAGTGTTAGCATTTGTTCTACATATTTGTTTTATCTGCTAGGGCCATCATCACTGTTTGGCAAAATGTTCAGAGTTTTTTTTTTTACTTTATAGGAATTTCTGCTCCAAAGAACAGGGTACAGTTTCAGCATGAAAAATCATTTGCAAAATGTAAATTCCTAGCTAATTACTCTTTTTCCATCGTAATAATTTAGCATGTTATTATTCCTATAACGTTTATATTTTTTTCAATCAAAACAGTTTTCATACTTTTCAAATGCATTGTCGCATTGAACTAACTGGATAAAAGGTTTGGTATAGTATCAACAACTGAGGTAGGAGAAGCTGACCATGCTGAAACCTGTTTTTCCTCCTCTGCAATACATCACTATGAGTTAAAACACTTGTGTTCCAGAATCTACTCAGATTGGTTAAAACATGAAAACGTGACGGACTCACCATGCACTCAGTTCATTGGTCAGAAAAAGCTATGCCATGCCGATCAGAGTCCTCATGGTATATCCGCTTGTAAACGCTGTGAAACATACTACCGCAGACTGTGATTTACAAATAAAAATCATTTTGTCACAGTTCAAGCAAGATTTTAGTGACAAAACTCTGAGCGTCTGTGTTTTACGTTGGCAAGTGTTATTAATGAGTAGCAAGATTCCAAATATCAAGTACTATGCACATTTTTTATAAAACTACAAAAGTAATTCCAAGTTTGCAAATCTTTTTTACAAGTGTGCAAAATTTTTTTTACAAAAAAAACGTTTGTCGCTCTTTTACCTTCATATAAAAAGGGATGTACACCCATTTTGATGTGGCCTTATTTTATTTATTTTGCAAGAGAAATGAGTCATCACTTCCAATCAAATATAAAACAAACGTTCTCAAAACGTGTTTTTTCTTTCTACACATTTTTAACAAACCTGTCACTTGTGGCGCCGTGTCCGCTGTTTGATGATTCTGCTTTGTCCAGGTTGTCCATGAACAATGTTTCTCCCTTTGTGTCCAGTATCAGCTTGCAGCTGCATCTGAGAAGTCGAGTGTGGTGTTTTAGCAATTATAATATGCTTTATAATCCTTAATTCAATGTTAAAGTTTGCAGTCAGGCTATTTCTTACCTTCAAAGTCAGTCCCGCTCCATTCTTCATCAATACATTTTATACTAATCTGATTTACCACTAATCCCAGCACACCAGTGTTGTATTGACTGTTCTACCTGAGATATGAAAGACAAAACATTTGAGCCATCTATCGCAGAGGATGTACAAATTCAATGCAGCGAAGCAATAAATGTGAAAATCTTTTTGCCATGCCCCGTCTACGCTTAACAAATAAATATGTTTATAAATAAAAGGTAATTAACAAGTTATTAATCAAGTTAAACTCAATAACAAGGTGTTAACCAATTTATATAACTACGTACAGTGTTCATTGTAGTGTTATTCCCGTCAAATTATTCCTCACCAAAGCCCACAATCCAGACAACCTAAGACAAATCTTGTTTAATACATTTGCATGATGAATGTTCTATTTCATGCAGCCACCAAACACTTATTGATTTATTTCTTTTGACTATTTTAAATTTTTTTTAAAGTAATATAGATTCACATTCACCTTTCATGCTGCCTATACATTTTGTCCTTGCCAGCAGTATTGTGTAGGTCCCCGACCGCACGCTGTTTAAATGGGGTAAATCCTGGCAATTAGCGAATGATAAAAATTCTAATAAAATGACAAACTGCACAAATCTAACATAGGTATTGCAGTTAAACGTTAAACTTACAGATAATATCTTGCTCGACGAAGACCAGGCCCCGGGCCTTTCATCAAGCAAGCTGTTAGAAATACAGTCAATAATCTGGTTAATTTGCTTGGTATGTATGTGTATAAATATTTCTATATAAAGTTTTACTAGGGTTAGTTATCTAGTTACAATGCGCTTAATATTGCTTTCTGTATGTAACAACGGTACCCAGCAAGCTAGATAGCTGTAACACAAAACAACTTGTTACCGAACATACTGCTAGCTAATACTGTAAGCTCTTAGTCGACTCTTACCTTGATTTGTAGTAACAAAATTACTTGGACTGCCTTGAACTGTTTTCAGTAGCCATTTCCATGGCTTGGCGAGTTGAACAGAAATTACTGGAAGGCATTCTCGACACTTTACTGAAATGTTAGACTTTGATTACAACCACCAGTAAAACACAATTGCGAAGTAAAACGTTCTCGTGAGTTTAAAACGAAGCGGGGTTGTAGTGAATGCTAATCCTCTTAATTTCACTGGTCATCGAAAATCGTCACGCCCTCACTCCTGGTTTTCTTCGCCAGATTGGGTTATTTAGTTTTCCATCACTACGCCCTCCTACTTCCATTAATTTGATTGGGCATCGAAACATATAGTCTGTGCAGAGACCTTCTAGTTTTGAGCCATAATCGGAAAACAGTGTGTCATCTCCGCTCTTTTATTTATTTAACACATTAAATGTAATTTGCTCTAACGGACTTGAGTCCAGTCAAATGACGGACTCGAGTCAAGTCGTTATAATGTCAAAGCGCAAGGCAGATGATTGCCAACAGAGAAACTGGCCAATGCAGTAGTGTGCACAAAGTGCAAAGATATTCGTCGACACAAGCTAAGACAAAAGCAGAGAGGAAATCAATAGAGACTAAAAAGAGTGAGAATAACCAACTGACTGGTGTTTCATTTGCAATTACTTATGATATTAATTGCCTTCCCGTAAAAATCTGTTTGTCATATCAAATGAAGATAGAGAGGATCTGCATCGGGTTTTCACATTATTATATCCACTGAGAAACCAAACTTTTGCACACCTGTAGATCGACCGGTGCGTTGGAGAAGACCAAAGGTCGATTCAAGTAAACAAAAGAACTCCCACACACAGTCTGCGTAACTTGCAATAAGAATTTAATAACATTTCGGTACCAACTTTAGGTTGCCTGCTGAGTGTAAACTGTTGAAATCTTGGCACCGAAACGTTGTTATTAAATTCTTATTACATGTTACGCAGACTGTGTGCAGGAGTTCATTTGTTTACATTATTATATCCAAACAAGGATCTTGCCATTGTTCAGCAGACATTGTTTCTTGAACTTTGCAATATAACATCAAACTTCTTGTGAAACAGAATCCTCAACCAGCCTTTTTATAAAGGCTTTTATTCAATGACTCCTTTGTTATTTTATTTTTCCTTTGTTGTCATGGTAAACAGCCACACACTTGTAAACAATAAAAATATTATTTTGGAACAACTTTTGTTGCACTTTAAAAATTATTTTATAACCATATAATGTACTAAATATATTTCAGTGTGTTAAAATGGATACAAATATTGGATTTAAATAATATTATATACAGGTATACAACATTTTAAAATAAGTGGGTCCATTTTCACTCAATGAACTACTTCTATACTACTTTTGTCCAAAAGTACAACACTTTAAGTATACTGCTTTTTAAATTTAGGTTGCCTGCTGAGTGTAAACTGTTGAAATTCAAATGAGGACAAAAGACAAGTGTTAAGAACTAATTTGCATGTGCAAAGTTTGAGGAGTTTCCAGAAGTGTCAAAACTGACTTCTTACGACTGGTTAAAATCGTTTTATATCACGACTTCTCTGTACTGGCCTTTTACCTGTCACCATTACAAAGATCTTTACTTGTACGGACACACTCCGAAACAAGCCTTTTCATGCAGTGTCCACTCTTCACTGCACTGAACGGAACTGACTCACAGTTGTCTGAAGAACAAGCATTTCTTTGTATGTAAATGTCTTTTCCTTCGGTGTAAATGTCTGTCCTCTTGTGTACTCTCATTTCCTAACCCATCTTGTTGTATGTAAAAAAATTATAGTAATCCATCATTAATACCACCCTCACAGGTTTATGTGGTTCATAAGACTATGCAGTACAATTACTCTGAGGAATGTGTTGTCAACTGAAATAGTCTTTTGGAAGTCAGAGAGAGTGGAAAGGATGGTATGGTAAACACAGCAACACTTTCAGATAGAAATAAACAGTGTACAGCTTATAACATACAGATAATTTGTACTTCAGTCTTGCAACCCCTGTGCGATTTCAGAAATACCTTTCAGCATTAAGATGGATTGATGAGAATGGAATGAAGTCCTGTCTTGTAGGAGGAGGGTAAGTATAAAGAGCTAACGAGAGCCTTTAGAGATGATGATTCAGCCAACCCTTCCTCAGCGCACATTCTGTCCATTTCCCTCTGTCTCACCTCTCTCTTTCTGTTTCTCCTTTTCACCTTGCTTCCTTTCGCCTTACAGTTTCTCTCTCCTTCATCCCCCTCCTGTTTTCTCCCTACTCTAATCAGTAGGGGTTGTGGAGAGTGTTTCAAGGTCATTTCTCTTTACGGTCTCATCTAGTCTCCTTCTAGCTGACTGGAATAGACAAGCATTCCCACAAGCAAGTAGGTCTTTTAGTGGCCTACAATCACATCACACACACACACAGTGTTCTGCATACACACACAGCATCAGGCACACAAGTGTAGCACACACACTTACACACACACAGACTCACAAAAAAATGTGTGTGTTTGTGTTGTGTGTGAGTCTCTTTTCTTAAATGTCAAATTTGGATTCCATGTACAAATGCATGCATGTACACCCACTGACACATACATTGCCAGAGAAAAAAACACAAATTAAATCTTGACTTTAAACCAAAAGGAATCTAAAGAAAAGAAAAAGAGAATCGGGGAATGAGGTGTGTGTGAGTGTGTGTGTCGGGCAGTATCTATGTAAATAGAGAATTCCCTCAGGCATTTTACAGCTATAGTTAGACTGGATTTATTTATTGCTGTAATATCTAGAGTACTGCTGGTGTTCACAAGCCAAAAGTCCATACATACACACACACACATACACACACTTGCAGAGGTTTAGCTGTTACTCAAAGCTTTCAAAGCTTCTAATAAATAAAGGTCTAGGTGAAAAGACGCTGATTAAAATATGAATTATTTATTAAAATACTACTAAAAATGTTCATGACATCATGAACAAGTCATTATGCTGACAAGTAAATGGTGTGACTATGGGTTATGGATGATATTCATGCGTGTGTGTGTTGCTGTGATTGTGTCCTGGTGCGTGACTTCCTGTTTGTGTGATTGTGTGTGTGTGTGTGTGTGTGTGTGTGTGTGTGTGTGTGTGGGCATGGGTGTACAGTATGTATGCAGAATTTGGCCTGAAAAGGATAAGTAGAGGAGGGAAGGAGAAAAGAAGAGGAGGAGAGGGAGAAGGAGGAGGGGAGAGGAGGAGAATAGAGGTCTGAGGGGTTTAACAGAAGGAGAAGGAGATGGGAGAGGCAGAGGACAAAGAGGGGATCATGACGAAGCAGAATAGAGGTGAATGAATAGAACGTGAGACGGATTGGAATTTATAGCTCCAGTCAGTGTGTACTTGTAGTACTCTGTCTACAGAGACACTGTAATGAATAGCTCTAGAAAATGCCTGCTGTTACACATGCTTGTAATGATAGAGATGAAATGGGTCTGCATTTGAAATAATCGGGTTGGGTTTCAACACTGGGGACAAGGAAGAAGGATGGGAGTGCCAGGGGTATATTTTTAAACACACAAGCATTGTGAGGTCGAGCAGACAGGTCAGAAGACACGACACATACTTCACACATACTGATGACAGGATAATTGTGTGAAAGAAAGATAGCAGAAATAGACATCTAAAGCTCTCCTTGTTTGAGCACCAAGGACAGGGAAAGATTTCTCCTTGTTTCAGCACCTCAGACAGGGACAGGGTTCTCCTTATTTCAACACCTCAGACAGAGTTCTCCTTATTTTAGCAATAAGGACAGGGGAAGAGTTCTCCTTGTTTGAGGACCACAGACAGGGACAGAGTTCTCCTTGTTTCAGCTCCTTGGACACGGTTTTTAAAGAAATCCCAGATTTCAACACAAAACCCCAACTAATGCATGCAAAGCTGAACTGGAACTATACCCATCAAAAAAAGCAGAACACAGATAATTTCACACCCACACTCTGAAACTTTCCCTAACAAAGCCCTCATCTACAAATCTACAAACAGATCAATGTAAGGCCAGCTAGTCCTGTGGCTCTGTTCACAAACCCAAACAGACAGCACAGAGCCCCAGGAGAGCAGCAATACCTGACCACTTCAACTGACCCAAAATTTAAAAAAAACATGACTACTTTATGTGAAGACTCACTGAGGATTGCTTTGCTATAGAGGTGATAGAATATGGGCATGAGGAACTTAACGCTACACATATGAGCTGACTAACTCTGAGCAAAGGACAATAGATGGGATGTGGTGCTGGGCCTGTTATTGATGAGCCCCACAAACGCTACCCACACACCCTGTCCATACCTACTGATAGGAGTTTTCCATGTGACTGTCATAGACTCTATGAATAGACCCATGGACCGTAGGTTGGAACATACCATTGTGAGGAAGCCTGTCTTTACCTGATGATACACATGTATTTTAGTTCTATTCTCTTGTTATCTTGTGCTATATGAGGTACCGTATCACAAGCAGTTGGTATCCACTGTTGAAATCAAATCAAACATTGAGAAACTCCCATTTTTGTTAGGCAAAATACTGAAAAGCGTAATTTGTAGCACGATTTGTGAAGCGTTGCCGTGTGGAAAAGGCAACGAGTGGAGCACGAACAACATTGTGAACATAACCCATATTTACACTGCTCAAAAAAATTAAGGGAGCACATAATCATCACAGTACAATACCAAGTCAATTAAACTTCAGGGATATCAATCTGTTCAGTTAGGAAGCATAAGCAATTGTGAATCAATGTCACCTGTTTTGGTGCAAATTAAAGTGACAACAGGTGCACTGGAGAGGCAACAGCAAGACAAACCCCAAAAAGGGAATGGTTTTGCAGGTGGTAGCCACAGACAATTGCTCTCTCCTTATCCTTCCTGGCTGGTTTTGTGTTTTGGTAGTGTCCTTCTCACTACTGGTAGCATGAGGCGGTGCCTGCAGCTCATTCAGGTTGCACAGGTAGTCCAACTCCTCCAGGATGGCACATCCATACATGCCATTGCAAGAAAGTTTGCTGTGTCTCCCAGTACAGTCTCAAGAGCATGGAGGAGATACCCAGAGATGGGTCGTTACACGAGGAGAGCTGGACAGGGCCGTAGAAGAGCATCAACCCCGCAGTAAGACCGGTAAATGCTTCTTTGTGTGAGGAGGAACAGGAGAAGAGCCCTACAAAATGACCTCCATCGGGCTACTGGTGTGCATGTTTCTGACCAAACCGTCAGAAACGGACTCCATGAGGGTGGCGTGAGGGCCCGACGTCCTGTGGTAGGACCTGTGCACACAGCCCAGCACTGTGCCGCTCGATTGGCATTTGCCGGAGAACACCAGAATTGGCAGGTCTGACATTGGCGCCCCGTTCTCTTCACAGATGAGAGCAGGTTCACACTGAGCACATGTAACAGACGTGAAAGAGTCTGGAGACACCGTGGTGAAAGTTATGGTGCCTGCAACATCATCCAGCATGACCGGTGTGGTGGTGGGTCAGTGATGATCTGGGGTGGCATATTCTTGGAGGGTTGCACAGACCTTCATGTGCTAGCCAATGGTACCCTGACTGCTGTTAGGTTCTGGGATGAAGCTAACAGCAGATCCTCAGACCCATCATCTGCTGGTGCAGTGGTCCCTGTGTTCCTCCTGGTACAGGATAATGCCCGGCCTCATGTGGCCAGAGTGTGTAGCCAGTTCCTGGATGACGAAGGCATTGATGCCATTGACTGGCCCTCACGTTCCCAAGACCTGAATCCAATTGAGAACCTCTAGGACGTTATGTATCGTTGCGTCTGACACCGCCAAGTAGTGCTACAGACTGTCCATCAGCTCACTGATGCCCTGATTCAGGTCTGGAAGGAGATCCCCCAGGACACCACCCGCTGGCTCATCAGGAACATGCCCAGACATTGTCGAGAGTACATACAGGCACGTGGGGGCCATACACACTACTGAGTCACATTATGAGTTGTTGTGATGAAATTCACGCAAGTTGGAACAGGCTATGATTTCAATTGTTTACTTTGATGTTTGGTGAGTTTGAATCCAGCCCTCAATCAGTTGGTGATTTTGGTTTCCATTTGGTTTCCGTTGTTACATCATTTTGTTCCCAACGAATTACTCAATGTAGAGTGAAGATTTAGATCGTTAATATATTTCGTTCATCGTGATCCGATGTGTGATTTGAGTGTTCTGTTTATTTTTTTGAGCAATGTATGTCTTCATATATCTTCTCATGTCATTCTCATTTGAAACTATTAGCACATTTTTACATCACTGAACATAGCCTATAATATAACTTTCAAAGGCAAAAATATCCTTCTTTTGATATTTATTATAGCGTTTTTGATTATTATTATTTTCCACTTGCTTTGGCATGTAAACAGATGTTTCCAAAGCCAATGAATCCCTTTTAAGGGGGTACTATGTAGAATCCTTCTTGTCATTCATGCTTGTATAATCCTTCCTGTCATTTGTATTTATGGTAGTAGTACAGTAAAAATTAAAAAAATACAGTGAAATTGACTAAGATAAGCTATAACAGTTCACCTAATTGGTGCTTTTTTTCTTTAACTGCGCAATTGTCAAACTCAAAAGGCTCTGTCAAATTGTGCAACATGTCATTGCATAACAACCTTTATAGTTAAACATCAGGCATTCATTGTGGTTTAATTAAAGGTTTGAGAAGGCTCAAAACAAAAGAAAATACCTTATAACTGCCCCCATCCATGAGGTCCTTGCAAGCCAAAGCCCCCTTGACGGTAATAGCACTCACTGCTGCCCCTAGTGGCTGATTTCAGAGGCAACTCCCTTCAAGGTCTACATGTCAATTAATTCCGACTGGAAATTGGCGCAACATCGCAGAGGATGGAGCTCTCCTTTTTTGAGCACCAAAATAAACTTTTTGAGTAAATTAAACCAGCTGGAGTTATGCGCAAGCCAACATACACACAGACACACGTATACACACACTGTTTTGCAACTCCCGATCACACAGAGCAAACAGCTGGTGGTACTTGAGGAGGCTGGCATTCACTCTAACCCCTAAATGATGTGTGCATGCAAACGCATGCTCTTAAATTCTCAAGGGAAGATTGGGGGGTGGGTAATGGAAGAGCGATTTCTTTGACATATCTAAGTCTGTGTACGCCGTTGGAGGGATAGAGACAGGCAGGGACAGATGTTCATTAAGCCTACCTTGAAATCCTCTAGCACCCAAGCACCCATGCACATGGAGGATGGTGAGGTTCTCTCACTATGAAAAAAACTTTAGCACTTTTTTTTCCACCTATCAAAATCTCTAATTTTGGAGGCATATGTAGGTTATAGAGAGATCTACTGTGTGTGCAGGCCATTCCACTGCAAAACCGATTTCATCTTATCAACTATGATTATAAAGGTGGGCTTGGGTGGATCAGCGGTCCAAGCCACTGCCTTCGGTACTGTTACATGGGTTTGAATCCTGCCAGCTACTCTTTCAACAAGAAATACAATCTTTTCCCACTGTCTCTATCCAATAAAGCATATGTAATAAAAGCCTTTAATAAAGTCTTTAAACTATAATTAGGAAGACTGGGATTAGTAGAAGTGGTATGAAAGAATACACTTACATGTACACACAACCTCTCCTCTATCTCCTCCTCCCCTACTTCTCTCCGCTCCACTCCCCCACCCAAGCCTCTACACTTTCTCCCCCTCCTTTTGTGACTCTTTTCATCTCTTTCTCCTCTCCTTCCTTAACCTTTCTCCTCCCCTTAAGTTCATGTTCTCGTTACGTCACCCTTCATCTCTATTTCCCTCCTCACCTCCTCCCAGTCACACTGCTGTTAATAGGAATGTATTTTTAGTGTGTGTGAGGCGTGTGTGAATGTGTATAATTTTCTGTGGGTGTGTGAGCGGAGTGTCGATGATAGATGAAGGTGATGTTTCACACCTTTCTCGTAAGGGAGAAGAATAATGAGAGAATAGGGAGGGATAAACAGGAACGATGAATGGAATGAAAGTGATAGACAAGGCATTATGCTGAGACATTCTGACCACACAACAGAACTGATTATAATGTCTGTGTCAGTAACAGAGACCAAGCTAAACCAGGTGGACACTGGCAAAGGAGAATAACCTCCTATGCAAAAACACAACCTCCAATGCAAATGGAGATGATTGTTGCAACTTCAGGCAACAGTTTTGAGTAAAACAATGTTGCCTTTTTATTAACAGATTGTGGTGCCATCTGTACACAATTATAACCATAACACATTTGATAATGTCGTGTTTCTCCGTCTGTTTTTAGCTATCAGCCAAACTGCACAAAAATGAAACCAAAATTTATGTAAACAAATTAATTCCAAGATCTTTGTTAAGCACGCAACTTATGGTAGGCAATAATTACCATTGGTTAGATGGTAATAAAAACAGAATGCAATGATGTGCAAATCTACTATCTCTATATTTAATATAAAATAGTACAAAGACAACATATCTGTGACGTCTGCTCCGCGTGGCATCACAGCTCCTCTACCTTACTGGCGCCCCACCTCGCCGGTGTACTAACCACCAGCTGGAGGGTGATGGCAGTAGCGCACCCCGAGGACACACCTGTACCTGTTTTCACTCAGTCATTTGTTTAGTATATATTGTGTTTGATAGCCATTGCACAGCACAGATTATTGTTTCCTGTCGGTATGAGATGTGAGGGGCTGTTCTGTCTTACCAGAAAGAGAAAACTATAAAGAGAATAACCGTTATCGCTTGGTTTTTGTTTTTCTTTCCCTTTTGCCTCATTTTTACACACACATTGCACTCGCACCGTCACAATTAGGGATGTCCCGATCAGGTTTTTTTGCCCTCGAGTCCGAGTCATTTGATTTTGAGTATCTACCGATACCGAGTCCCGATCCGATACTTCTATAATATATAAAAAAAAGAATAAAGAAGAGCGAAAAAACAGATCCAGGATGTTCCTTATTTTTTATTTAATTCACCTTATTTTAACATTCAACAACTCTGTTAACAAACAGAGCACTTCTGTGAGGTAGCTTGAACAATCAAGTAATAACATAAATTCTTCACTTTTGGAATTTAGTGCAACAGTAAATATAAAAAAGTCTAATATAAAAACAACTAGCACCTCAACTTAAAATACCCGGCAGGCATGTAAACAAATAAAAAAATAAAAGTGCCATAAAAGAAATCCAGGGTTCTCTACAAAGGCGAATGGCAGGTCACTCATTGCGATCATTTGTGCTATCTTGGCTGTGATGTCCTGCGCCTTCGCGCTGTCACGGGGCGTTTTTTCTCTCTTCAAACTCTCCTGCAGCGTGAGCTGACTCGTCTTCGTCTGGGTTGCCTGGGTAAACTCGCTGTATTGTGTCGGGTGTTTGTTTTTGAGGTGCCGTATCAGGTTTGTTGTGTTAAATCTTGCCTTTTCCTTTCCACCTCTTGCAATCCCAAGTTTACATATCTCACAGTTTGCTATGGCAATATTGTTATCATCAACTTTATAATACCTCCAGACCGCTTCAAGCTGCTTCCGTGTTCTACTTTGCCGGCATTTAACCAATAGCGTCTCTGCAACAAAGTGATGTCATGCCGCACGCTTTGCTGTTTCTGTGTGGAGTCAAAAGGGTCTAACTCTGTGCCACCGCATAACTATAGATGTGTTAAAAATAATGACAATATATATACATATATATCCGAGTCCTGATCGGAAGGTAACGTCCGATTCCGATCGAGTCTGAAACCACGTGATCGGGCCCGATTTCCGATCACGTGATCGGATCTGGACATCCCTAGTCACAATATTAAACGTTGAAACTGAGAAATGCTATTGTTATATAATATACATGCCAATTTTGAATTTGATGCCAGCAAAATGTTTCAAAAAAGTTGGGAAAGCGGCATGCTAATTAACCATTGTGTTACATCACCTCTTCTTTTAACAACACTCTGTAAGCGTTTGGGAAGTGAGGAGACCAATTGCTGTGGTTCTGAAAGTGAAATGTTTTCCCATTCTTACTTGATATAAAATTGTTCAACAATTCGGGGTCTCCCTTGTCGAATTTTTCAATTCATAATGCACCAAATGTTTTCAGTGGGTGACAGGTCTGGACTGCAGACAGGCCACTTTAGCACCCGGACACTTTTACTACCGAGCCATGCAGTTGTAATATGTGCAGAATGTAGTTTGGCATTGTCTTGCTAAAATAAGCAAGACCTTCCTTGAAAAAGACGTGGTCTGAATGGCAGGATATGTTGCTCCAAAACCTGTATATATTGTTTAGCATTAATGGTGCCTTCACAGATGTGCAAGTCATCAATGCCATGAGCGCTAATGCACCACCATACCATCACAGATGCTGGCTTCTGAACTGTGCGCTGATAACACACCAGATGTCCCTCTCCTCTTTGATGCGTCATCCATGATTCCCAAAAATAATTTCAAATGTTGATTTGTCAGACCACAGGACAGTTTTCCATTTTGCCTCAGTCCACCTTAAATGAGCTCAGGCCCAGAGAAGGCGACAGCGTTTCTGGATCTTGTTTATATATGGTATCTTTGCATGGTTGAGTTTTAATTTGCATTTGTGGACGCAGTGACCTACTGTGTTCACAGACAATGGTTTTCAGAAGTGTTCCTGAGCCCATGCAGTGATGTCCACTACAGAATCATGTCTGCTTTAATGCAGTGCCTCCTGAGGGCCTGAAGATCATGGCCATCCAGTATTGTGTTTTGGCCTTGTACCTTGCATACTGAGATTTCTACAGATTCTCTGAATCTTTTAATGATAAACTCTTTGAAATTTCATGTTGAAAAATTTTATTCTTAAAATGTTGCACTATTTGCCAGCGCAGTCTTTCACAGAGTGGTGAACCCCTCTCCATCTTTACTTCTGAAAGACTCTTTTCATAATGCACCAAAAAGCATCTCTGGGATGCTCTTTTTATACCAAATATTGTTACTGACCTGTGGGCAATTAACCTAATTAGTTGTGAGATGTTCCACCAGGTTTTTTTTAGCATTACACAACTCTCCAGTCTTTTGTTGCCCCTGTCCCAGCTTTTCTGAAACGTGCTGCTGGCATTAAATTTGAAGCGGGCAAATATATTTCAAGAAACAATAACATTTCTCAATTTCAACATTTGATACGTTGTCTTTGTACTATTTTCAATTAAATACAGGAATAATTGATTTGCACATCATTGCATTCTGTTTTTATTTGCATTTTATGCGGTTTTCCAAGCTTTTCATTGCATTAACTATCTTAAGCTAAGGACTTAAGCCACTTGCTCTGAGAGTTTGGAAGTGTAGCTGTTTGTGACCCAGATGACGACTGTGGTAGAGTCATTGCATCAGTTAATTTTGCATATTTGCTATGCATAAGCTGTAACTTTTGCTTTAAAATGTAACCTCCACACGATACATTCATTTGGTAGATAGAAACCAAGGTGCGAAGTGAAACAAGCAGTAGTCTGTGAGCTATGAATGTGGAGTGTATGTTGAGGCAAGGTGAGATGAGAGAGGATTATGGCAGTGATGTTGCTGTCATTCAACTGTGACGGAGACAAGAGTGACTCAAGGGAAGTGAGGCAGGCAGTGAGTCAGTAGGGCCGAGACAAGGGGTAAGAGAGGAAACGCGACACAATGGGTTGGGCTCAAAAGCCTTAATTCACTGAAACATTTTACAAAAAGTGCCAAGTAAAATGTAAAGCCTAGTATTGTAAACCTTTCCTTCCAAGTGCATCACAGATTGACTTTCACTACCCTGATTCTCTGTGTCTCATCTGAGCTGAAAAAATTCACACTTCCCTTAATTAAGGCAATTTAAAACTCAATATTGGCAACTTAAGGAAGATTTCCTCGTTTGCTTTTCTTCTTTTACCTGTTTTGCATGGTGTACTGGTGACTAGTGAGATGGTTAGCAGAACGCAGTGTGACAGTCTTTGTGAAACTCCAAACTGACATTTTTGGTTTGTTTTGACTTCATTCTTGCCTTCGCTTCCCTTAGCAAAACATAAATTGGGAGATCATTTCTCAGGCCTAAAAAAATATGTTGGATATTTGCTATTCCAAGGTGACTTTTTGACGTATTGCAGGGTTCATATTCAAGGTTATAACATTGCCATAGAAGCTTCCGGCCTTTGGAGCTGTCATTTACAGCCCCTGGAAGGCAGTGTTTCTGGTGGGCTCAACCTTTCACTTGGCCTTTTTAAAAGGCATGATTGTATAATTGTTCAGTGAATTAAAACCCATAGAGTTCTTTCATGGAACGGGGTTATAGATGTAACCTTTAGTTTTCCAGAATTAGATTACATTAAAAGTACTCACAGGTTCCTCATTCTTTCCAACACCTGAAAACTGTATTACAGAGCTTAGCCATTTAGGATCTCTGCAAATACTCTTGCTCTCATTTTTTCTGTCATCTCTTCTTAGTGTTACTTCTTTGGTAAAGGACCTATTATTGCATGTGTGTGTGTGAAGTGAAGAAGGTGTCAGTGAGTTAATGAATTACGTTGAGAAAGAAAACAATGAGAAAACTAGCAGGAGAAAATTTAAATTGGATCTGACCTTTCAGCATTAAGGTAACACACACAGCTGAACTATGACCAGCAGAGTATAGATGATTTTCATACAAAAACATGACTTTTGATTACAATAGTTAGTAGCGTGAGTCCTCATCATGACAATATCCTGATTCCTAACATCATAAAACATTGATATAATTATATAAGACCTGTGAAAGTATTGGATAGTTAAAATGGTACTATCTCTGCCTCTGGCAGTAAATGGCAGAACCTCTTTAAAATTGACCAACCAAATCAATTCAGTCTTCTCAGGTCTATACAAGTGTCCGATACCGGTGCGATATTTATTTCAGGAATGTCTCCTGGAATCTATATCTTCAGTACACAGGCCCCCCAGACCCCTTCTGGCCACCCCATTACAAACCCTTGACCCTGGCCCCATCTACACCCGACCGCCATCCCTCACCCTGGTCTCCATCTCAACTCAACCCCAGGCCTCGTTCTAGCCTCCTGCTGGGATTTATTATTGTCTATTACACGGTGGTATCAGACTGTCACACACACATACAGAGAGCTGTCTCCTCCGTTATCTCTGATGACAGCTACAGGGAGTCCCATTTGTATGGAGTGATTTATCATTACGGAAATGAACACGTCGTCTCCAGTGGTGGCTATTGACATACGCTGGTATAAAACCCAACAGTCCATTAGTTGTTTCACACAAACACGCTGTTAAAGATTAATTTATTACCCTATTCCTATTCTACCCATTATTCTGCAAATTAACTGTAGTAAATAGACATGTTTTAGATTAGGCCTTAAATTGCTTTAGACTGTTCATGGTTGCCACATATAGAAGAAGACCTAGGTCAGCATGCCCTGTTCTTAGAAGTGATTATGGCCACAATCAAGGCGCCAGGCCTCAAACCTATCTTATCTACGACCCTGTTCAGTTGGCTCCAAGGTAAAGTTGCCTGTGTCTCCTCTGTATTCTTCCGTTTGTGTAGGACAGGGACTGGGGGTAGCTCAGATCAGGAGGTCTGTTAACTCTGACCTAGAACTATGGTTGTCATGACAGTGTAGGGTTCTATCTTGTTTTCCTATTAGTATGACGATTTGTTTTGTATGTATCTTATAGCGTTAGAGATAATATATTTGGGGTCTGACAAGGAGGGGTATATAGAGGTAGAAGCAATAATGTGTGAGCAGAACAATTGTTATGACACTACTCTGTTGGTCTCTGTACTTATACTCTGTTTTGTGAAAGTGATTGTTCCCGTGGATCCACGTAATTAAACTTGAAATAATCAACTGTTATACCAGACTCTGAAAAGTTTTTGTTTGTAATAAATCGCGAACATTTTACATCTTCCACAACGCGCTGTCACAAATACACACAACGCCCAACATCCTCAGTGCTTGTCAGTGAGCATATGGTTAATTTGTGGTCTACAGTATGCCGATAGGTGAATTTATTAAAAAAAAAGACCATGCTGATGGAAAGAAGGACGGGGAGAGATAGAGGAGCCGAAATGTCACATCATGAGTATCATTTATTAAATTATTAAATTATTGCTGTCAAATGATTAAAATAATTGCGATTAATCGCACATTCTTCTGTAGTTAATTGCGATTAATCATAATTTCACTATGTGCTAAAATGTTGCCCTTAATACACAGTTTTCTGTTTAAAAAGCTGTGCATTATGTTAAAGACATACTGTGTTTTATTGCAAACTATGGACAGTACTTGACTTGGTATTAAATAAATGCAGGTTGCCACGGCCCTTACTTTAGTTTAATATACATACAATGTCAGTCCATATCTTACCACAATAACTGGCCGCATCTAAAGTTAACCCATGTATATCTAAATAGAAGGTTGCTGGTCTATGATCCCATAGATGTACCATCTCATATTGTTTTCTTGATTAACGCATCAAGGACAATAACTGCTCCGTTAGGCTACTGTAAAAATCACATATCAGCCCCTATTATCTAAAGAGCTGCAGGGTATGCAGGCATTTAACTCACTGAATCACACCTCAGCTTGTCAAGATATTGTCCTTTGATGTTTAGGCTGAAATGTGGTTAGAATGGGGTTCAAGTGGGGGCCTGTGAACATTAGATTTCCTGAAAGATGTTTAGCCACAACCAAATATTTGTGCCTCTATTAAATGGTTCCCAAATTCAAACAAAATGCATAAGATAGGCTACTTGAACAGGCAATGGCATAAGGTAGTCATGGTGGCTAGAAATGCTATCTACAAACACTAATGATGTTGCTTTATAATTCCACTATTAGAATATGCTTTGGTAGAAACAATAATGCCTAGTTTAGATTAGGAAAAACAATAAATATAGCTGCAAGCAGCAATTAAGGGGTCCAGGTAATAAGAATGCCATAAGAGGATAGGCCTTATAGGTTGTATAGGCCTGTTTGTGTTCAGGATTAATGAGCGTTTAATGTGATTTTCTGGAACAGCACCCCCAAATGGCCAATTGGCACCACACACTGCACATGTCCTTACCTTGTCATAGCAATGGTGCATACCAAATTTGGTGAGAATCAGACAAACTGTTGTGGGAGATATGCTTTCACTTCCTGTAAAATTGTAGGACTCAGGAAGATGTTGACAAATGACATCTGCTGTGTTTGAAATGTCTAATATTGTTAATAATTATTGATGGGCAGTATCCACAGATGCTATTTGTGAAGTTTCTTGGAAATAGGATGAACAGCATAGGACTACTTCTCAAAGGTAGGTTTTTGCGAAAATTCAAAACAGTGGAAAATGTAATCAGGCGGAAATGAAAACGGCCTTTTGCAAAGTTGTACAGCACCTGTTTCCACATCAAGTGGTCAAAGGAAGGAAAAGCGGTAAACCGGCGAGACGGTCATGGGCAGCTAAGGCTCATTGATGCACGTGGGAAGCGAAGGCAGGTCTTCCGATCCAAAAGACGAGCTACTGTAGCTCAAATTGCTGAAAAGGTTAATGCTGATACTGATAGAAAGGTTTCAGAACGCACAGTGATAATACATAATAATAAAAAAACTAACAATTACAATAGGGCTCCGCAGCTTTCGCTGCTTGGACCCCTAATAATAATAATAAAAAAACTAAGAATTACAATAGGGTTCCGCAGCTACGCTGCTTGGACCCCTAATGACAACTTACCATGCTACAAGCAAAGTGTTAGCAGGTGGAACAACGACCAGATGAAGTGTTAGGGGAGACATGGCTAGCATTCTCATTTGATGGTTAGCATTCTCACAATGGCATTTCTCATTTGATGGCTAGCATTCTCACAGTGGCATTTCAGCTGCCACTGTGCTGACACCTCCCCCTCCTCCCTGTGTCGTCCCTGTCCTTGTCCATCTGGTCATGCTTCCGACCTGGACTAAGTTTAAATAGACTCTGGACTCAGCCCACGTGCACTTATTAATTATTACAATTGTATTCTTAATATGTTCACCCGGTACAGTCAGAAGAGGACTGGTCACCCCTCTGAGCCTGGGTCCTCTCTAGGTTTCTTCCTAAGTTTCGGCCTTCTTAGGGAGTTTTTCCTAGCCACTGAATTTCAACACTACTGTTGTTTGCTCCTTGGGGTTTTAAGGCCGGGTGTTTTGTAAAAGCACTTTGTGACAACTGCTGATGTAAAAAGGGCTTCATAAAATAATTTGATTGATTGATTGATGGGTTTTTGGAGTGAAATTAGGGTGCGGGACGCAAGGAGAGATATTCCAATTTGAGAGGTATTCCTACTAACGTGTTGATAGGCTGTTGCTCTTAAACTAGTGCCGAGTAAACTTGATTCACGATGCCTGTGAGGGGCTTAGGTAAAGACAACCACCAATAAAGTTACTGGTAAACAATAAGCATGCGCGAGTAGTGTGATCCTGACAGCTCCCGCTAAAATCAAGCTTTAACTATTGATGGCTCTGAGACTCAAAAATTAAAAATGCGTTAACGGTGACAAAACATTTAACTGTATTAAGTATATTAAATTAATCGCACACGTTAACCCATTAAATTTGAGAGCCCTAATTAAAATCCAGGCTTAGACCGCAGGAAGCATCAGACAGCATATCTATTGCGTACAAGCAAACACACACACACACGCACGCACACAATCTTCAAAACACCTGAGCAGAAGTGACATCATTAAGCAACTAAACCACATAAAAGAGCATTAGTGTAGTTTTTCTGTCTCTTTTGTGGAGTCATCAGTAATTGGATCCTCTATTCACTATTCCTCAAGAAGTGCTGTGCAAGTATTTACTGAGTACTGTGAAAGAAAGACAAAGCAAGTAGATGTAAGAAAGAATTTAAAAACACATTTGACCTTGTTAGTTGACGTACAATGTACGTTTTTGCGTCTGCACACCGGGACGCTACTGCGTGCTTGTATAACTATAACACCATATGGGCTATGTAATCACAGGTAATTAATTACAAGTTTGCCTACGAACGTTCCTTGGGAGACTGAAGAATGAACGTTTGTTCTCCTTTAGCACAAAGTTAAAAATTACTGCTACCGGTCGCAGGGAGAGAAACTAATTATATTTAACTGCCAGTGCTGTCTGCTGTTTCTAACTAGTCTCTGCTATGGTTGGTTCTTTTTCTCCTCATCTCCCAATCATATGTTCCTTCCATTGCTTCCATGTTTATGTGTGTGGATGGCTGCTTCATCATGAAATTGTTCAAGTCTTTGTCTAAATGATGTTGTCGTTGATCAGCCCTGTTGAAATCAGTCACACTGTATATTAAAGTTAAATTCACTGAAGTTGTTCTTTGAAGTTGTTCATTGAACTAAGCTCAGCCATGTGATGAATAACCCCAACTGAGACCAAAGATACATCCATCAGCTTCCCTAGCTAATGTCTCAGCACTCAACAGGCTAATGTTCACAATCAGATACAGGCCAAGGACTGTCTGGACATTTGGTTTCTTAACATTCAGAGAATGACACAACCCAAAATCTAATGAGTCTGACAGAAAACGCTAAACAGACTGACTACAGCCCAGGGGCATAAAGAGGCGCAAGCAAAGAGAGAGTGACCGAGAGAGTCATAGAGGGAGAAAAAGATAGAGAGAAAGTTGTGTGAGAAAAAGAGAGATACCGTAGTTTTGACGAATAATGTTTAATATAACACAGCCCTAGGGCAGGAAGCAGAACTCACTCACACACATCTCAAAACCCTGGTCTACACTGTTGAAGACACTTTAATAATAGTTTTACCTGACAGACTTTGACTGTCACAGTGATAGTTCCCACCCACCATACTCTCTCTATGTCAGAAAAAGGGGGAGGCAGAACAAGTCAGTTTTTTTCGTTCTACTAATAGTGTTCTCTCTGTGGCGCACTCAAACTGTCATTACAAATGGTTCCCGGAAAAAACTGTTGAACACATTCTGTCAGTTATAATTTTCAAGTCAGACCTGTAGGTTTTGCTCCATCCACTACAATCATGGGTCAAAGGTTAATATAGGCCAGTGTGTTAGGAATTAACAACACTTCTGGAGAGAAGACCAGTCTGGAATGAGAAACAACCTCTAGTTGCCTACAAGTTGAGAATAAGCCAATCAGCACTTCATTGTTTGCATCACTTAACTAGTCGAGTTGAACGCAGCCGTTTTCAAGCATTCACTACTACTAATTTCCAGTTGCCTTGAATGCAACAGTTGCTTGTCATTTCCAAGCCACCTTCGACACAACCCAGCTGCTGTTCATTTCTAATCAGCCTCCACACCTGCTTTCAGTCTTCCTGTTTGCTATTTTTAACATTCACCCTACAGATGTCGCTCATTTAATTACAGCGTTTTCTTACTGCGGTAAGATCAGGTAGATTGCGTCAGTGTGCGGTAGATTGCGTCAAGCTGCAATCGCACTATTCCAAAGCATGGGGAGCTAGAACGCTGAAAATGCTATTTTTTCTTGAAAATCGTTTTCTGAAGATAGTTGCAGACAATGTTTACAATGTTCCTAACATTACAGCTCCTAACACAGCAGGTTTAATTTAAAAGCGAAATGTTTCCGGTTGCATCTTCATCGCAGCTATAATTACGATGTGTTTTTTTTAATAAAGAAACACTAAAAGGCTACACAGAAATAAATACTATTTGTTTAAACACTTTAATCATCTTACTAAATAATATAATACAAAGTACAGCTATTTGCTCAGATCATGGTTTTAAAGTAGAGTATGATAGAAGAACGCATCCTTTGCAAATTCGCTAAGTGACTTCATAACCGGCAGTAGCCTATTCTGTATACTCCTAATTGATCAGACTACTTTTCAATTTGACTTCCTGTTTTTTTTTGTTCTACAAGGCTAAATAAAGCTTAAAAATTACAGTTCAGTTGTGTGAGAAACAAAATGATTATATCCTTATTATGACTGTCTTTTCTCTGCTGATTTGGGCAAACTATAAAACCAAGCACAAACTATAAAACCAAAACATTATGATACTGTATATTCTGCTTCAACACCTAAACTATTAATTACATATAGAATCTTTAAAAGCAGGGAGTTGTGCAACGACCCTGATTTATTATCGTTGAAAACGAGTCTAACAGTGGTGCATGTTTTTGTGACAGGTTTGATTGCACATGCGTTTCGAGCTGGAAGGTTGAGAGTTCAAACTAGACCCCTGCCTGTTTGATAATATACAACCCTGTTTCCAAAAAAGTTGGGACGCTGTATAAAACGTAAAGAAAAACAGAATGCAATGATGTGCAAATCATTTAAACCTTGGGCTGTCCCGAATACCATTTGTTGGTGTCTGAAGCTTCGGTAGTGGCCAGCAGGGGGGTGTTGTGCTGAGAGGGACGGCAATTGTCTTTCAGTTTAATTGAAGTATTAAAGGACTTTTTTAAGCATTTTGTTTGACAATTTTACATATCACGGATAAATATAGACCGACAGAAACACTCATAATAGCCTCCGAATCCGAGACAACGGCTTACAAATTGCAAACTCAGAAACAGCATAGTCTTAGTAAATCCAAGAAATTTAAGATGTATTTCTAAGATTTATAATTATTTGTCTTTTCTCAGCATGGCATACACTGGAACAAAATTTGTCCTCAGCATTTAAACCACAACACATCCATACACAGCAGTGGGCGGTTGCAGTGCGGCGGGCAGCTGCAGTGCAGCGAACTGCAATAAACAGAAAAAGGTAGGTAGCTCAATTATTACAGTTATAATAAGAGCAGCAAAACACATTTCAATAAACAAACAATATCTTTTCAATCTTGCAAATAAACAAATGAATCCCAATGTTATGCGCGGAAGGGGAACCAGTCACAGAAGAGGTTGCACAGACGCAAGTTTATTGCTGAATAAAACACTTGCACACTGTGTAAAACCAAAGTATGCTGCACAACACAGCTAAACCCAAATAATAACAATGTGCATCCAAACAGTATAGAGCAAAATCTTTTTGTGTTAAGTGTTTGTTTCGTGTTAAAAGAAAATAAATGTATGAAATTACACAGCATTTTGTCGGGACCAGAATATTATTTAATGTTAACCGATTTTTCATGTTAAGTGTTTCATGTTAAAGTTACAACTATATTCCAAGCAACTTAACTGACTTTGTCTTATCTTCGTTTAATTTAAAGTGCTCCCACACAGTGCTCCCACTGCTCTTCAGCATTTTGTCCAGAAATACACTGCGCACCTACAAATCATTATGCCCATGAAAGTTCCTACACACGTATTACACAATTGGGAAGCTTCAACTGTTATCAATTATGCCTGCTACACTAGGCGCATTACGGTTCAACAACAAGTGCCTGATTTTTGTGTACAATCAGTGAAGCCATGCATGCGTGGCAACACATAGGCGGAAATCCCGGGGGAATACAACCCCCCAATCTTGGTGAAAAGTATGATTCGTCCCCCCAATGTATATCACTGTGAACATAACTATGTAATTTCAATAATATTAATAATGCGCAATGAAAGCGCTTGTGCTAATTATAGACACTTAATAGCACATTTTTATGTTTCAAACGATTGTGACCCCCGCCCTTTGCTTCACATTGGCCTGATCCACTGCCCACCCCCAGCCCTCAGCAGTAGCACATCATGCAGGTTAATGATGGGAAGTTCGACGAAGCAAGTGATCCTGTTGTAGAAATCTGCTGTCAAACTTTCGAATGAACAATACAACTGAACGAGTCACTAGAAAAAAGGACTTGTGAGTCCCGAGTCACTAAAAAGAGTAGTTCAAAACGAACAAATCATTTGCGAACTGCACATCACTAGTGCAGGTACCATGCATGTGTGGCAATCTGACGGAGTCTGTCGTTGTTTGCTGACTTTCAGTAACTAGTTCAAACAAAGGATATGTTAGACATTTCTTTTACCACTCAATAAAATAAAACACATTTATAATTGTCACCAGCCTACATTTTCACTGCATTGAATTACAGGTCACACTTTTTGATAGCTAGCCATTAGCTGACATTTGCTAGCAAGCTGCAGTAACATCAACCGGTGTTTGCAGCTGTTTGAATTTGAGTCAATGAGAGAAGTTTGCAATGGCAAGATGACTGTGTTCGTGTCTACCATCTGAAAGGCACTCATTGCACGTAGCTAACGTGAGGTTAATCCAGTAAGTCTGTTTTATGTTGGTAGGGTTCACACTCACAATAGCCAAATATGCAGAGCTACAGTAGTGAGCAAACCGATGGCGCAAACTAAAATAGTATACAGCTCTACTTTTGGCGTCCCCCTCAATAATTGCTCTTAAGAAAATTTCATGTAATTGTCCCCTCCAAACTTGATGGCAGACTTTCGCCCCTGTGGCATCAACTGCTTGCATGCCAATATTAGACGGCCATGGTGAACAGAAGCATGACGTTCACTGTTCCGCGTGAGAGGGATATCAGGCGTGCTCACAAAATTTATTTGGCAGTTCACTTTATTGATAGCCTACATTTTGTTTGCAAAAAAAAAAGAATATCTGAATAGTGAAAATGAAAACCGAGCTTGACTTGAACTTTATTATTTAGTAATTGTAACGAGGACGCGCGTGGAAGACGCGCGCCATCCCCCCCCCGACGTGGTATTTGGCGTGCGTCATCGCCGGCCTTCTAGTCACGCCGCTCCTCCTCCCACGGCACTGTCATGTCTTGTTATTGCATGCACCTGGTGTCCATTCCCTCATTAGGTTGCCTATATTAGTTCCTGTGTTTCTGGGTGTCTTTGTGTGGTATTGTTGTTTGTCTTGTTTGTACTGGAGAGAAGGCACGTGTGTTTAGCGCTTTTCTGCGCTCGTTTTTCTAGCTTGCCTTTAATTTTTAATATTACTAATACAAGTACGTTTATCGCCTCCCTGTGTCACAGTTCAGGATCAGCGCCACCGTCCCGTACACCTCCAGTTCCCATCACTCCACAAACACATCCCGGACTTGTTTCGTGTCACATGTCTTCAACTATTCACACCAGGTCCCAATCATCTCATTAGTATGTGTTTAAATGTTTCCCCTCTGCTCCCCACATTTGTCGATCACTGCGGTTGCGGTCTGTATGCACATGTACCGGTGAGTCCTGTCGTTTTGCTGTTTACGTATCAGCCCCTTTATTTGCATTTGCATTTGCATTTGCATTTGCATTTGCATTTGCATTTGCATTTGCATTTGCATTTGCATTTGCATTTGCATTTGTTTGTATGCTCGGTGTTTGTTTTTGATTAAAACCATACATCGAGAGTTATCTGCTGTGGGGCAATAGCATTAAGATAACATGCAAGTCTGTTAGAGGCTAAGTAGAACTAAGAGATATTGTAACTGCATTAGAGGAGGGGATGACAGGATCCTTATCTCACTAGAATAGCTGGGAGCAAGAACAGACCCCTTTGGAATTCGGTTATAAACTGGCAGAATGCCAAATAAGGGAAAAGACGCTAAAACTAGAAGTCGATTGGTTGGAATAACAACAGGGAAACCCGAAGACGGCAGATGCCATGAAAGATGTGTTAAACAAGATATATCTCATTTATATATGGTAGGAACCGCGCCCTGAACCATAAAATTTAGGGTAGGGGGGCTCATGCTATAAGAACTGTGTGTGCTGTGATTGTGTCAGACTCTGTTGGACTGAATGCCACACTGTCTCCAGATAAATCTGTATGAATAAAGATAATTGCCGGCACTGCGATTTTGTCTCCTCTTAATCTCTTCTCATTAACCAACTCGGGGAAGTACTTTAGGTCGGTACTTCAATACCTAGGTATTTTAGGTCGGTACTTCAATACTGCCTACGCCTGGTTCCTCCACTTCACCCGCCGTTACACCCTGCATTCGACTCAGTTTTTCTCCACGCACTCCACTACACCAGCTACGTGACAGTAATGCACTTTAGTTAGCAGCAACATACCCAGTCTAGCTAGCTAGATTTTAGTTGAAAGCAATTGTTGCTAACCAGGTGGCTTAGTTGCAATGCAGTCAGTAATTCCACCCAAGACCTGACTTACTAACAACAAATATTTGACCAGATGTACTGAGCATTACTACACAAGATGAATATTTTTTTTTTACCAGTAACATGTATGATGGCCTTAATTTGCAAGAATCTTATTTGCAACACAGATTAATTATGGAAATACAGTATTATTTACGTTTGCAATATATTTTGTTTTTCTATTCTGCATTGCTATGGGCTCTGGAAAACAAATGCCTATTCAAACATTAAAAATGCAGTTTGCGTTTGTACATTCTTAAATCATTTTTCCTTGTTACTATGGTGTTAGAATGTCTTGAACAAAATATGTAATTAGTACTCAAGTACTTTTTTGACCAAGTACTCTTACTTGAGTAGTTTTTTCAGGTGGTACTTCAACTTTTACTTGAGTACATTTTAGGACAAGTAACAGTACTTTTACTTGAGTACAGATTTTCAGTACTCTACCCACCCCTGCCGAATACCTACCCAACCAAAATAAAATCCTTATATAAGCATATTCAGGTCCAGCCTTATTTAAACCCTATATTCAATAGAAAATAGTACAAGGACAACATATCAAATGTTGAAACTGAGACATCCTATTGTTCCTTGAAAAATATATGCCTACTTTGAATTTGATGCCAGCCCCACGTTTCAAAAAAGCTGAAACAGGGGTAACAAAAGACTAGAATGTCGCTGCATCCACAAATGCAAGTTAAAATTCTACCATGCAAAGAAGAAACCATATAATAAGATCCAGAAACGCTGCCACCTCCTCTGGGCCCAAGCTCATTTAAGATGGACTGAGGCAAAGTGGAAAACTGTCCCTTGGTCTGTCAAATCTGAAATTTGAAATTATTTTTGGGAATCATGGATACTGCGTCCTCTGGGCTAAAGAGGAAAGGAACCATCTGGCTCATTATCAGCGCACAGTTCAAAAGCCAGCATCTGTGATGGTATGGGGGTGCATTAATGCACATGGCATGGGTGACTTTCACATCTGTGAAGGCACCATTAATTCTGAACAATATATACAGGTTTTGGAGCAACATATGCTGCCGTCCAGACAATGTCTTTTTCCGGGAAGACCTTGCTTATTTCAACAAGACAATGCCAAAACACATTCTGAACGTATTACAACAATATAGCTCCGTAGTGTAGGTGCTAAACTGGTCTGCCTGTAGTCCAAACCCGTCACTCACTGAAAACATTTGGCGTGTTATGAAACGAAAAATACAACAATGGAGACCCCAAAACTTTTGAGCAGCTGCAATCCTATATCAAGAATGAATTGGAAAACATTTCAATTTCAAAACTACAGCAATTGGTCTCCTCCATTCCCAAATGCTTACAGAGTATTGTTAAAAGAAGAGGTGATGCAACACAGTGGTAAACATGCTCCTGTCCCAACTGTTTTGAGATGTGTTGCTGGCATCAAATTCAAAATGGGCATGTATTTTTCCAAAAACAATAATTTTCATAACTTTTGATATGTTGTCTTTGTAGTATTTTCTATAAAATACAGGGATAAATGATTTGCACATCATTGCATTCTGTTTCTATTTGCCTTTTATGCAGTGTTCCAACTTTAAATAAATATAATGTACATATTTATTTTTATAATCAGGAGTAACAAGTACAAACAAAAAGTACTTGACTGTGTGCTCCAGGTTTATGAAGTTCCTAATTAAGACCTAAATGACCAGGTAAAGGAAGTTCATGACTAACCTGTGACATTATTAATCAATGAAATTAAAAGGACACACTGCACGTCATGGAATTATGTTGACCGCTCTGGTCCAAACTGTGGAAGTACTTCATACCTTTTACACCTCTGGTTAGAATTACTAAGTAGTAACCATATTTGTTATGACTAACCTATAAGTAAGGTGACAAAAAATATATTATTATTTTACTAATAAATAGAATTGTTCCGAAAAACACATTTTATTTAACAGGCAGTACTTTTTGTCTTAAAGACATAGGATTCACATGCATTGGCAGTATTTCATGACACTGGAGAGTATATTGCAAGGGCTTTTAGACCATTTGTCAAAGCATAATCTTTGTCAATCAATTTAAATACCATGTTTCAATGAGGTTTAAGTCCAGACAGTGCAAAATGTTCTGGGCCCAGTTTCCCAAAGCACAAGTAAGTGCCTCGTTATTTTATCATTGCGTTTCCCAAAAGCATCGTTACTCAAGTGGCACGTAACATCGCTCGTTAATTAACGAGTGCTCCGTACCACTAGTTAGTCCATCTTAACCAATCTTAACCAGCACTTCACTGTTTTTGTGAAATAGCGCCTCCCTCGACATGTCTACATCAAAAACAGTTTTGATGTAGACATATTTATTTAGACAAATAATAAGTACATGACTAGATGTAAATGTAACTGAATGCAATTGGTCAACTGAGGATAAAGAAAAACAGACGTAAAACAAAAAATAGGCTAATTAAGAAAAAGTGTTCAAAATTAACCGTTCATGAGTCAAACCTTGTGTATTTTTGAGTTGGAGGATGTGAGTGTAAATATACCGTGGACTGAGTTGCTAGCTATCCCTTGAACTGTTTAGGTAAACTAGATTGGACAGCTAACATTCGTTATTACAGGCTGTGTTACATGATTTAGCAAGTTAAACAAACTGGCAGTTTAATGGTATTACAGAGTAAGGAGATGCATGGCTAACAAGCAGACTGACTCCAGCATGTTGTGTCTTTGACTACATTCAGACAAAATAGGTTTTTGTTATGAAACTTTCTGAGGGCTTCATCGTTAACTTAAACAATCAGAATGAATTCCTAAAGTTAACCTTAACGGTAACCCCTATACTTTATAATTAACATAACCAGTCAGAATAAATACCCAAAACTAACTTTCCTTGTGCAGGGGCCATCTTCTCATCTTTTATTTTACTCAGACATTTATGATCTTCACTTAACCTAGAGTACATGCTTATCTCTGGATGTGAGACTGTGAATTTGTAGGAAGCAAAACATTTTTCTGGTGTGGTTTTGGAATGTATGTGTCCAGAATAATTTGGTGCCTTGGATGAGAGTGGATTCTGTAATCAACAGTTTCTATAGATTTTTTTAACTGGGCTCCAACAAGCAAGTTATCAAATAGTGTTTAGTACTCAGGTTTAGGTTAGGTAATTTGGGATTTTGAGATTTGAGATAATTCCGTACTTCAGGGTTATCAGGGTAAGATCGAAAAACCGATGGATACCATTTGTATGTTTCTGTGTGCAGTTTGGAGAATTTTGAGGATTGCAAATCATTAGCTTAGTAGTGCAATTGCAGGTTTTCAACAACTAGGTACTAGCCAGCTTTTTCTGAAAAGCAGGGAAATTCACCTTTAAGTTGTATTATACTGTGTATGTGCATCACTCATTCTGTTTTAATACATTCTGTCTGTAGTAGTATCTCTGGGCACTCTCATTTTCATTCACCTTTGAAGTTGAATTCTTGCCAAGTGTATTATTTTCAGAGAAGCTCTTTTTTGACTCATGAACCATGTTGATTTGTGGGAAGCATTTCTACACTACACTGTTTTAAATGATATGGTGAACACATTTTGGAGCAGATGGTGTTGACGAAAAATTTGCAATGCCTACCTGTGTTGAGGCATGCACTATAGAGTGTGATTTTCACATCAGGCGGATTAAAGATCTTGAATAATCAGATCCGCAACCATTTGTTACCAAAACCACCAACATCACACTGACCTTTCTGCCACTACAAGTCATAAAGAAAGCAAGCAGCGGTTAGTACTGACATGCTGTACCCTGACCACCCCTCTACAGGATCTTCCACCACCGTAGAAAAGGACACAGTTATGGCACAGCCGTTTGGGCTTAAAACAAGGACAATAAGGCTGAACAATTCTTGCGCTGCCAATAACTATTCATTAGCCAAATGTGACTTTTCCACTTGTCGTTTCTTGTAAGCTCTGAACTTTATATTTAAATATACGGTTTGATCTAATTGTGCATTTCTGATATTTTTACCTTCTTGACTGTTAGCAAAATCATTGAGCTTTAGAACTAGAATAATCCAGCTCTTGAACTAAAACACTCAAATCACACCACAAGCATGCCCAGACACAGAGCTCTGCACCCACCTTGTCTAGAGAGGGGAGCCCTCTGTGGGAGACAAGGTTAGGAGTAACGGTTTAGGACCAGGAGATCAGAGGGGTTACAGTAGAGAGACTACATACCTTTCTCCAGTGTCCCTGTGAGAAAGCGGTAGAATAAGCGGAACACTTTGGTCAGCTGTCTCTTGCATCTCTTCCTGCAGTGGCTCATCTTGGCTCTCTGTGTCGTGGCTAACAGTAGTCACAATCAATGGTGGGGTTAACAGCAAGTTGGGGGTGGGGTATCGACAAGACAGAAAACCAGGGAAAAAAGAGGCAAGGAAAAGGGGGTGTAAAGTGTAGCAGTTTGCTGCTCGTCTCTTTCTCTCTCCCTCTTTCTCCAATCTCTCCGTCTGTGGCTCCACCTGTAGGGCTTCAACTGTCAATCAATGGCAGTGTCCTGTCTCCTCCCCCTTAGCCTGAACAAAATCCCCTCAGTTTTGTTGGAAGAGTGGCAGAAAATTCCGGACAGGCTGACGCGTACAGTACCATACCTCTCCGGTACTCCGAGTGACAGGTTTTTCTCCTCTCATATTTAATTTTCTACTCATCTCTTCTTTCTTCAGTTATTTATTTGTGTTCTTTTTGTCAGACCCATGTGGGTTTTCTCTACTAAATGCTATCAGAAAAACAAACACCAGGTGGCTTGAGATGGTTTTAGCCAGCGGGAGAGTAAGTGTGCATGTGAGTGTAAATGTGTGTGTGCCGGCAGGAGAGTAAGTAATGCGACAGGGAGAAACAAACCAAAGGCGACAATTAGCGTCATGGTCCTGTTCCTCTGCTCTCTCTTGTTTTCTCCCATTGTATGGGACGAGGGGGGGTGAGGGTCTGTTCAATGATTTCCTGTCCCCAATGCTTTGAGTTGGAGATGAATGAAATATCTAAAGATATTTTCCCTCTACCAGTTGTAAAGCCGCGCAAAGTCGGGTAGAAAGAAGAGAGGGTGAGAAGGAGAGAATCCGTCTTTCTGCTCCTGTTCACTCCCAGTCCCTGACTTGTCACTCAGTGGAGTGGAAGGAAACGCTTTCTACATGACCCTGCTTTTACCTCCCTCTCTGCTTCTTACCTTTCTCTGTCAGTCTGATTCAATCAGTCTTTGCCCCCCTTCCTATACTTTCTCACTTTCTCTCTCTCACTCTCTCTCTCTGCTGGATGCTGAATTAGTGGTGATTATGGTTTCCAAGGTGACGACGGACTCCATGGATTTTCCATGTGAACAATCAAGGTATAAGCAGCCCCCCCACCGCTCAAAGGTTAACAAACAATGCTATGTTGTGTGTTTAAAACTAAGCCATATAACCAAATCCATATTGTGAATTTATTATGATAAACTGAACGGTAAATTAATATCTTCAGTATGCAATAAAATTACGTTAATTAGCTGTTAACCTACTCATTTGATGGTTGTATGGAAAACATATGTTATTTGAAATGTTTTATTTCTCTTTAGTAGGTTACTTATGATAATGATTTTAACATTAAATCTCTCTGGATAAGAGCATCTGCTAATGGCTAAACAGTAATCTGTATGTGATGTCACCAATACGGTCCACTCCAGATCCTCCCCTCCTGCACTCTGCCTCGCCGGTGTACTCGGCAGTTGTTCTGAACACACCCAACTTCTGCGCACCTGTTCCAATTCACCAATCACCAAGGATACTATTTAAGTTGCTCACATGTTTGTACCCCCTGCATATTATTGTTTGTGCTTTGTTATATACCGTGTGTTTTCGCCTACCAGTTATTGTTAAAAGTATGTCTGTTTTCCATTAAATGCTTTTTGTGTTTTCTGTTCTGTTGTGCTCACTTCCTCTCACATGCTACCCTGTAGAATGAATCCTATCAGCAAAATGCCTGCAACAGTTCGATGTTGTCGTTATTCATCATTTTCTGTTTTTAGTGCCAACTCTGTGGGTTTGTTCTAAAGAGCATCTCATCATTATGCCAGACTAAATTATGAACCCAGACTGAACTTTTAAACAACTACCATAAAATCTAGACAGAACCTTTAAATAATTAATCTACAACCCATATAGAACCAATAAAGAACTACCGTACAACCTAGACATAATCATTAAACAACTAAAATACAACCTAGACGAAACTCTAAAGTGCTACTGAACAACCCAGACAGATCCTTTAAAGAATGAATGTACAACGTAAAGAATGAATGCTTTATGGACTCAGCTATGCCCTCAGGCAAAAGAAGGCGAGGAGGTAGAACCAAGCATTAATTTCTCTGCGGGTTAGTCCAGAGTATATTACAGACATTGTGAGATTATTCATTATTGAGTTATTGACTATTTAGTTTGTATAACAATGCATAACTGTGCATTGTTATACAAACAACTATAAATAAGGATGGGTAAAGGTGTGGGTAACGTCACCTGAGCAAATGTGAGACATTGTGTGAGTACTTGTGTGCAAGAGTTGGGGTTAGGATTGAGCACATCCAAAATGGTCTTTAAAGTTAATTTAAATGGGAATAAGTGGCTTTTCAGTGATGAAATATCTACAAGTACAGATAATTAGCTGCACACATACATGTACACACACACACTGGTCTGGCAGAAGGTATGCAGGGAAATAGGAGTGGGAAACAACATGGGGTATATAATGGGACCGGGAGGTGTGTTGGTGGGGGCCCCGGAGGTGTTGTTCTTCCAACTGTGTGACACATGTACAGGAGATGAGCCAAAACACAGCGGCCAGCTCTCAATCTGTGCAGGATGGGAGAATATGAGTCACCACAAAGATTTCCAGGGTGTGAGACCAATTGGGACAGGTTTTGCATCATTTTGTACCTCAAAACAAAAGAGATGTTTCCTAACTCCTAACTCCTAAACTATCCCTAAACGTACACATAACCAAGAACTTACACTAACCCAAAAGAAACAACCTTTAACACTAAATCTAAATCCCCTAATACCTTATACCAACCCTAATTCTAACCCTACTCTACTATAACTTTAATCCTAACCATTACACAAAGCCCACAAAAAAGTAAAGTCAAAAGGTCCTCATTCCCCAAAATCCCTTCACATAGAGTAAAACTCAAACCGGTCCTAATTTTGATAGGAATTTGAGTAAATATACACACACACACACAGAATTGAATACAGGCAACAGACACTGCATGGTTATACAACCCTGTTTCTAAAGCAGTTGGGACTCTGCGTAAAATGTAAATAAAAACAGAATGCAATGATGTGCAAATCATTTAATCCCTATATTCAATAGAAAATAGCACAAAGACAACATGTCAAATGTCGAAACTGAGACATTTTATTGTTTATTGAAAAATATATGCCCACTTGGAATTTGATGCCTGCAACAGGTTTCAGAAAAGTTGCAACAGAGGCAACAAAAGACTCGAAAAGTTGTGTAATCCTAAAAACAAAACCAGTTGGAATATCACAACTAATTAGGTCAATTGGCAACAGACCAGTAACATGATTGGGTATTAAAAGATCATTCCATAGAGGATGGGTCTCTCAGATGTGAGGATGGGGAGGCATTCACCACTGTGAAAGACTGCATGGGCAATTAGTGCAACAATTTAAGAATAACGTTTCTCATTGTAAAATTGCAAAGAGCTTAGGGATCTCATCATATACGTTACATAATATCATTAAAAGATTCAGAGAAACTGAAGAAATCTCTATGCATGGGACAAGGCTGAACACCAATACTGGATGGCTGTGATCTTCGGGCCCTCAGATGGCACTGCATTAAAAACAGATACGTTTATGTAGTGGAAATCACTGCATGGACTCAGGAACACTTCCGAAAACCATTGTCTGTGAAGACTACGTCGCTGCATCCACAAATGCAAGTTAAAACTCTACCATGCAAAGAAGAAACCATATATAAACAAGATCCAGAAACGCCATCACCTTCTCTGGGCCCGAGCTCATTTAAGATGGACTGAGTCGAAGTGGAAAAGTCTTGTGGTCTGACAAATCTGAAAATATTTTTGGGAATCATGGATGCAGCGTCCTCCAGGCTAAAGAGGAAAGGGACCATCCGGATGGTTATCAGCGCACAGTTCAAAAGTCAGCATCGGTGATGGAATGGGGGTGCATACAGTAGATATAAAAAGTCTACACACCCCTCTGAAAATGCCAGGTTTTTGTGATGTAAAAGAATGAGACAAAAATAAATAATGTCAGAACTTATTCCACTTTTAATGTGAGCTATAATGTGAACAATTCAATTGAAAAACAAACTGAAATCTTCGAGGGGGAAAAATTAAAAATAAAAAGCTTACAATAACCTGGTTGCATAAGTGTGCACACTCTTATAACTGGGGATGTGGCTGTGTTCAGAATTAACCAATCACATTCAAACTCATGTTAAATAGAAGTCATTACACACCTGTCATAATTGAAAGTGACTCTGATTAATCACAAATAAAGTTCAGCTGTTCTAGTAGGATTTTCCTGACATTTTCTTAGTTGCATCTCAGAGCAAAAGCCATCGTCCGCAGAGAGCTTCCAAAGCATCAGAGGGATCTCATTGTTGAAAGATATAAGTCAGGAGAAGGGTACAAAAGAATTTCCAAAGCATTAGATATACCATGGAACACAGTGAAGACAGTCATCATCAAGTGGAGAAAATATGGCACAACAGAGACATTACCAAGAACTGGACGTCCCTCCAAAATTGATGAAAAGACGGTAAAACTGATAAAACTGGTCAGGGAGGCTTCCAAGAGGCCTACAGCAACATTAAAGGAACTGCAGGAATTTCTGTCAAGTACTGGCTTTGTGCTACATGTGACAACAATCTCCCGTATTCTTCATATGAATGGGCTATGGGGTAGGGTGGCAAGACGGAAGCCTTTTCTTACAAAGAAAAACATCCAAGCCCGGCTGAAGTTTGCAAAAGCAACCATCAAGTCCCCCAAAAGCACGTGGGAAAATGTGTTATGGTCTGAATGAAACCAAGGTTGAACTTTTTGGCCATAATTCCAAAAGGTATGTTTGGCGCAAAAACAACACTGCACATCACCCAAACAACACTATACCCACAGTGAAGCATAGTGGTGGCAGCATCATGCTTTGGGGCTGTTTTTCTTCAGCTGGAACCTGGGCCTTAGTCAGGGTGGAGGGAATTATGAACAGTTCCAAATACCAGGCAATTTTGGCACAAAACCTTCAGGCGTCCATTAGAAAGCTGAAGATGAAGAGGAAGTTCACCTTTCAGCACGACAACGACCCAAAGCACACATCCAAATCCACAAAAGCATGGTTTCACCAGAAGAAGATTAATGTTTTGGAATGGCCCAGCCAGAGCCCAGACCTGAATCCAATTGAACATCTGTGGGGTGATCTGAAGAGGGCTGTGCACAGGAGATGTCCTCGCAATCAAAAAGATTTGGAGCGCTTTTGCAAAGAAGAGTGGGCAAATATTGCCACATCAAGATGTGCCATGCTAATAGATGCCTACCCAAAAAAACTGAGTGCTGTAATATAATCAAAAGGTGCTTCAACAAAGTATTAGTTTAAGGGTGTGCACACTTATGCAACCAGGTTATTTTGAGCTTTTTATTTTTTATTTTCCCCCCTCAAAGATTTCAGTTTGTTTTTCAATTGAATTGTTCACCTTATGGGTCACATTAAAGGTGGGAAAAGTTCTGACATTATTTATCTTCGTCTCATTCTTTTACATCACAAGAACCTGGCATTTTAACAGGGGTGTGTAGACTTTTTATATCCACTGTACATAGCATGGGTGACTCTGTCAAGGCACCATTAATGCTGAACAATATATACAGGTTTTGGAGCAACATATTCTGCCATCCATACAACATCATTTTCAGGGAAGCCCACACGGAAAACTCATGCAAAACATACAGCTCCGGAAAAAATGAAGAGACCACTGCACCTTTTTCTTTCCTTCCCAAAAAAGTCGAAAAGGATGGTTTTGAGTGAGGAACAGAAGGGTTAAAATTAAAAGACCACTGCAAATTGAACGCTTCTGTTCCTCAATCAAAACTTCGTTTTCAACTTTTTTGGAAAGGAAAGAAAAAGGTGCAGTGGTCTCTTCATTTTTTCCGGAGCTGTATATGTAGAGGATTTCTCAACATATATTTACATGCCCTGAATATGTTCATGAAATATATAACTTGCGCTTCTCACAATATCATAATACAATGCATGTCACATATTTTAACGTTGAATATTATGTGTTAAAATAATGAAATATATGAATATGCAGAACTTTAATCATTTCACATCAACACATCATGAAATTAACCTTCAAGACATTATTTTCCAGAAAATCTCCATGTTACAGTGTGTTTAACTAATTATCGTTGGCAAAATGGGGCGATAGCCAACATAACCACCAGTCTAGGCCTTATTGCATTACATTAATTACTGTGAAAAGACTATTATATTTTACAAACAAAAGCCGATTTGTAAATTGTACAGTTTGTATTTACCATAATTTCTATTAAATACATTGTAAATGCAAGTAAAGAAACAACTGGATAGAGTCAGTCATCTTAATTTAATAAGGACCTTTATTCACAGTATCATACAACTGCCATTGTGTCACAATATAATGATAAATCTTTAGTAAATACACCAAAGTTTTGACTTTAGTCACTGACAAGCAGCATATAGCACCTTTTTCAGTTACAATATAATGAACCACTTTGTACTCCAAGTTTACATTTAAAAAATACTAATTTTGAAAAGAATATGCATAAATTTTAACACAGTATCATGAATGCCATTCCTCTCTGTAAAAGTACTTCAAAGAAACAACTAGGTAACATAATAAACACATGACAGAAAACAATACAAATATGGAAATATATCAGTTAGATGTAAATGCATATTACCAACTATAATTGTAATTTTTGTAAATATATTTACATGTATTTAAGACATATTAAAACATATTTGAAAACAGCCAAAATCAAATATGTAAATATAAATATGAAATATATGACCATACATTAGTGATACATATAATATAATATATATTATTATATGTTTAAAAAAAATATAGGCACACATTTAAAATATGTTTTCGAAATGTATGTCAATATATAATACTACCGTGTGGGAGGCCTTGCTTATTTCAGCGGGACAACGCCAAATCACATTCTGCACGTATTGCAACAGCATGGCTCAGTAGTCAATGAGTCTGGGTCCTAAACTGGTCTGCCTGCAGTCCAGATCTGTCACCCATTGAAAACACCCATTGAAACACATTATGAAATGAAAAATACGACAAAGGAGACTCCGAACTGTTTAGCAGGTGAAATCTTATATGATGCAAGAATGAGAATACATTTCACTTTCAAAACAGCAGTTGGTCTCCTCAGTTCCAAAACGCATACAGAGTATTGTTAAAAGAAGAGGTGATTCAACACAGTGGTAAACATGTCCGTCCCAACTTTTTTGAAACGTGTTGCTGGCATCAAATTCAAAATGGGCATGTATTTTTCCAAAAACAATAAAATTCCTTATTCCTTATTCCCAATATTTGATATGTTGTCTTTGTTTTATTTTCAATTAAATATAGGGATACATGATTTGCACATCACTGCATTCTGTTTTTATTTTGCATTATACGTAGTGTCCCAACTTTTTTGGAAACGGGGTAATACATCCTTAAATGACTCCAGTAATATCTTGCAAGAGCTGACCTTTAACCTTTAAGCTTCACAGATGTTCCAGTTCATCTCCTTGACTTGCTGATCCGGATTTGAAATAAGCACTCTGTCTCATTGTTACATACCACGGAGTCCCAATCTTAACCTGGTCAGCAGGAGTTTACCTAACAAATGATTTTGATTCAGATTATCCAAAAGGGAGGTGAATGGATGGACTCAAGTCTTATTGTGATGTTACCAATACCTTGACCTGCTTGTGCTTACATTCCCAGTAAAAGTTTGCCCTAATCACAGTCTAGGATTAGATAGAACAAATTCCCAAATCTTACACTTTGTGAGACAACAGCTGTGAGTGACGATGTCGTCTTTTCCCAACCTGATGTCTCTTGCACACTTAGTCCCAAACACTAAGAATCTGTCCTTTAACTGAGTCAAATCTGTGCCACATTGAACCATCATTGTTGTACTTACAGGGCTTGAATACTCATGGATGGCAGAGAAGACAGAAAGAGGACTGGATGGTCCTGAGAATTAGTATCAGATAGACAGAAAGAGTGAAAAAGAGAGAGCAGTGGTTAACTGAATTGAGTGTAGAGTAACAGGTAAGCCAGAAAGAGGAGGGAGAAAAGGGAGCAACAGATTTATAGAGATTAACAACATTCCATATGAGATATGAAGACAGTGAATCTCAAATACACACACACTCAAACTCTTTGTGGCAGACCAAAGCACCAGCTGGTATGACACCTCACAAATCACTCAATTTTGTGAACATGATGGAGAGTGCAAAATAGACAGAGATAGAGAGGAGAGAGAAAAATGGAAATTAATTGAAAGATAGAATTAGATTAAGAGTGAGAGAGAATTAGGTGAACATGAATTGAGAGAGATAGCAAGAGAAAGACAGATGGAGAGAGAGAGGGAGCAAGAGAGACGAATAAGGAGGGAGGCATCAGGTGGAAGGGCATGCATCTAAGAATTCTGCTGACTAATGTTGGTGAAGACTATGAGGTCATCAACGCAAACATCCCCATGCACCTACAATAATATTTAGAGGTAGAGCTTTTAAACAACCTATAGGGCTGGGTCATATGGAGGTTAGCAGTCAGGGTCCAAATACTGAAAGGATGTTAAGTCTAAAGTGGACAAAGCTAACAAGGGATAACGTATGACCTACCCTATCAAATGCACCACGTATGTGTGACTGATCAAGTGTAGGCTTCAGGGGCAAAAGCAGAGTGCAGCCCCGAATTAAAGTGAATGTTTCGCATTGGGGCACTTAATCTACACTGCTTCCCCAGAGTCAGACGAAAATGTTCATCCAATTGTTATGTCTGTGTGTGCAGTGAAAAGATATTAAGAGCTGGTTTTGCAAGCTTATGCTAACTAACCATCAGTTCATTTGAAACTGGAGAAGAAAATAAATGCCTTATTGTTGCCTTAATCTCTGTTGTTGAGGTCAAGCACCTAAAAGGTAGTCATTTATAAAAACCCAAATCCAGCATTGTTCACAGCATTCTTGGTTGTGAAAATAAAGTTGTGCTCATAAGTTCGGATACCCTGGCAGAAATTGTGTAATGTTGGTATTGAGATTGAAAATATGACTGATCATGCAAAACATTTTTATTTTTTTTAAGGATAGTGATCATATGAAGCCATTTATTATCACATAGTTGTTTGGCTCCTTTTTAAATCACAATGATAACAGAAATCACCCAAATGGCCCTGATCAAAGTTTACATACCCTTGAATGTTTGGCCTTGTTACAGACACCTGTGGCTTTTTAAATTGCAATTAGTGTCTGTGTATAGTCAATGAGTTTGTTAGCCTGTTAGCTTAGTTTGTTGGAAAATGATATAAAAAGATATCCAAAGCCTTGCAAATGCCAGTCAGCACTGTTCAGTCACTTATTAAGAAGTGGAAAATTCGGGGATCTTTTGATACCAAGCCAAGGTCAGGTAGACCAAGATAGATTTCGGCCAAAACTGCCAGAAGAATTGTTCAGCATACAAAGAAAAAACCCACAGGTAACCTCAGGAGAAATACAGGCTGCTCTGGAAAAAGACGGTGTGGTTGTTTCAAGGAGCACAATACGACAATACTTGAACAAAAATGAGTTGCATGGTTGAGTTGCCAGAAAGAAGCCTTTACTGCACCAATGCCACAAAAAAAACTATTTACAATATGCCAGACAACAACTTGACACGCCTCACAGCTTCTGGCACACTGTAATTTGGAGTGATGAGACCAAAATTGAGCTTTATGGTCACAACCATAGAGTGGGGCCATGGAGAGGGGTCAACAAGACCTATAGTGAACAGAATACCATCCCCACTGTGAAGCATGGTGGTGTCTCACTGATGTTTTGGGGGTGCTCTAAAGGCACGGGGAATCTTGTGAAAATTGATGGCAAGATGAATGCAGCATGTTATCAGAAAATACTGGCAGACAATTTGCATTCTTCTGCACGAAAGCTGCACATGGGTTGCTCTTGGACTTTCCAGCTTGACAATGACCCTAAGAACAAGACCAAGTTTACCCTCCAGTGGTTACAGCAAAAAAAGGTGAAGGTTCTGGAGTGGCCATCACAGTCTCCTGACCTTAACATCATCGAGCCACTCTGGGGAGATCTCAAATGTGTGGTTCATGCAAGACGACCAAAGACTTTGCATGACCTGGAGGCATTTTGCCAAGACGAATGGGCAGCTATACAACCTGCAAAAATTTGGGGCCTCATAGACAACTATTACAAAAGACTGCACGCTGGCATTGATGCTAAAGGGGGCAATACACAGAATTAAGAACTAAGGGTATGCAGACTTTTGAACAGGGGTCAGTTAATTTCTTTCTTTGTTGCCATGTTTTGTTTTATGATTGTGCCATTCTGTTATGACCTACAGTTGAATGTGAATCCCATAAGAAATAAAAGACATGTGTTTTGCCTGCTCACTTATGTTTTCTTTACAAATGGTACCTATTCCCAATTCTCCAAGGGTAAGCAAACTTTTGAGCACAACTGTAGCTGCAAAAAGAAAGATCCAACAGACCATTGAATCCAGCACTCACTGATTGTCAAAAGATTTCCTGTTGCACTTGGTTTGTGAAAACAGAGAACTGCATGTTCAAGAAACAGTTCAACATCACTGTTATTTATTACTTAAGCGTAGTGGGAACTACCCTCCACTAATGTTGGGACCAGTGTTGGGGGTAACAGGAGTCAGGCTACTTTTTAAATGTAACGAGTAACATAACGCGTTAGTTATTTAATTTAAGTAATCCCTTACTAGTTATTTTTAAATAAATAACACGTTACTCAATTTCCTTCAGTGCAACCTACGAAGCTTTATGTAGCATTAATTTTCTCTAGTAGCAAGTGGCAACAAAGGACGCAAAGATGGCCGCACCAGCTCTTCCAAATAAAGGACATGATACACATACCAAAGCCACTTGCCTAGGTCCCATTCATTTCAAAACAGAAGGCGGAAGGCTGAGCTCGGGTGAACGCGATTCTGGCTTGGGAAGCAGTTCACTATTTTGACTACATCGTTATTACCCTTGCACATAACCAATCACCGCGGTTAGTGTTATGTTTTTCTGGGATAAATTTGCCTGTTGGGAACTTGCCTGTTGGACAGCCAAAGTTGATCCCAAAACATACTCCATTATTTCCTGGCAAACGATTGTTTAATACGAATGAACACGTAGCTGCCACTTCAGAGCTATATTTACAACAAATGATCAAGGAGGACACTTAAAAGTAATAGGGAAGTGGGGCTTGTTTGGGATTCACAAGAGTACGCTTTCATACGCTTTCATACATTGTATGTATATGGGATGTGTTAATAGTGGTTTAATAGTGATCGTTTATTGCCGGAAATAGTATGACTCAATCTCCATAAAACCTAGCGGCAAAATGCTAAACTGGCTAGTTTCCGGTTCTTTTGGCATTTTCCCTATTCATTGTTCCCATAGTGGATTTTTAGATCCAACTCAAATAAGGTCTGTGTTTCGCGTAGGATTACACCACCTTGCTGTTTTGATAACCAAGTAAATATATATAAGACAAGGTGACTTATATCAATATATTTGCCAAAATTTAGCCAAAAACGACGGAAAGCTAATTAGCCGCTAATGTGGCTACCTCAAAGAACTGCACTTACGTTCGACGTCATCACCAAGTGCAGCCTGTGGTAGCTGGAAAACCGTCCACTTTTCCCACAGAGAAGAATCTATACAGCAAGAATATAGTTTGATTGTTGAGCTTTTTTCTCCAAATCAGCCCTTGTAGTTTCTCATTATAATAATTGATTGGCTGAGCACAAGTCTATCTTTTATAATTTTTCTACCTCGGCGAGGGAGAGGAGTCGCTGGAGCCATGTGTTAAGGTTCAGTACTATAAAATGTTAGCTGCAAACAGCATTTTATATCATTTGTCGTAAGACATTAGGTAACTTTATTGTTTACAAGATATTCATGATGTATAGTATGGAATTTGGTTTTCCACCAGGCCATGTATATAAACATGAACATGCTAGCGTCCTATCATGTTTTGAGTTTCGGAAAACTTATGTACACTAACAATGCAAACGTTAGCTATGCTTGTATGCATCATTTCCCATATGTGCCAGTTAACTTGCCGCGTCAAGAAATCAGATTACAGCCAGAAAGATAACTAGCACACCGCTGAAATGATGCATATTACTACAGCTGGCACTAGACGTTAGAGGGAAGTTATCAAAACTGATGTTATTTTGTTTATGTATTTTACCAGGCTATTATTACAATTTTCATATACTACAGTAGTATTTTTTTTACTTTTTTTTCCAGCCCTGACTGCACATATCCTTTCCAGTAGCCAATCGTCTGTGCCCAAATTCACAGACTTACACCCCATCTAGTACTTGTGAGCCAAGGACCCTTTTTAGCAGTGAAGTAATTTGTTTCGCCCTAACACAAATCCTAAATTGCTGGCCCTCAACCTCCCAATGCACATGATGTGCAATAAGGGGTAGGTGCGCTGTCTCACTGTTGCTAGCCATTGCCTCCTGCTGCTCTAAAGACATCACCATGCCAGCCAGGATCCCTGCAGGTCCCAGGTTCCCTTGGTTTTTAAAAATGTCCGGTACAGACAGGGAGGGTACCAGTTGTTCTGGCTCAGGTTCAAGGAATCCTGGCATGCCTATAAACCTGCCATAGAGACAGTTCATCAACCACTGAAGATCCTTCTCTGTGGGTACTCTGGACAGAGGGATATACTCATCAGCCATGGACATCGCCACAGTCTGCACATTGTTGATAGTCTTTTACATTCACAGTCCATGTCTGTTTGTTTATTTATGCGTTATCCCAACAACTTAACAGTGACCCTTTCAAAGAGTTGGCAGGATAAAGCAAGGGTTGGACCCCATACTATGTGTAAAACCATTGATTTTGTGGTGTTTCTCATTTGATAGTTGGTAGTGTTTCCCCTTTATGCTTGGTTGCAGTGTAGACCATACAATACTGTGTAGAGTGCATAGTTTGTAATTTGCATGTCTTATTAGGTACATGGGAGGGTAGCCACGTTTGGAAATCTGTTGTGCCCACATTGCCCGGGGAATATAAAAGGGTAGGCAGTTGTGGAAGGTGGAACATGGGCCTTATGAATTGTTGTACTGTTCTAGTCTATGACCCTTTGGTAATACAATGTATTTTTCTATCACTTGTCATGGTATTGTGGTTGTGTACCTGAAACAAAGTAATCTATGTGGTGAAGTCAAGGTTCATCTAAGGGAGGTCTTTTGACACATGTACATCTGATGTTGTGCAGCCCAAAAATAGCCAGTGTAGCTGCATGGCCAGATTTATGAGTGTGGCAATTTAACACAATATCGCAAACCTCTAATATGATCTGGTCATACAATATAAGCTAGATGTGCGAAAAGAAAATTGTTGTGAGGTTCTGTTTTGTTCTGTTTTGTTTTTTGCTTGTGCTCCTTAACGTAGCTTTTCCCTTTTGGTTCTCATGGATTTCACCTGTTTGTTGTTTAGTTCTCGTTAGCTCCCTATATAGTTTGCCCTCTTCTGTTAGCCCTTTGTCAGTTACTCCGTTATGTGTGTCGTTTAAGTCTGTCGCCGCCCCCAGTCCGTGTTTTTGCCTGCCTGCCGTTTCTTGTAGTTTTCTTGTTTGTTACCTGCCTCTGTTCCCTCATTAAAAGCCTTTTTGTTGCACTTCATGTCTGCGCTTGGGTCCTGCTAAACTCAAATCATTACAATTACTTTCAGAATGTAAATAATGACAGTATTAGAAACTATAATGGTGTCGAAGGTAGTATCTTGGATAATATGTTTATTGATAATATATAAATTCTGTTTTTTTTTTCTTGTATCTTATTAGCTACACTCACCAACACAGGTTAAACATCTAACCTTCACTATTGCTGCACCTCTGCTAATGTCCACACTTGTAGTGATCTTCTGCTTTTTTAATGCTCATCCATAAAAATGAAATGTGGTCTGAAATTGACAGTAACATTGACAAACTAAGCTAACTATCAGCAATATTTTTATAAGTAAAACAAAACAATGTATTTGTTACTGCACTGCTAGCTCGTTAATGGCAATGACTAGCATAGAAAGAGGACGGAAGATATGTAACACTTCATTTCAACACAACAGCACAAGGATTTTGGAATGATCACGCTGGTCAACGTTAGCTAAGGTTAGTAATGACGTAGAGAAGTTTGCTTCAGGGAATTGTAGTCTTACATTAGGTATGCTATGTTGCTAATTAGCATGCTCATGTTTGTAGGGTTAATTTAAGCAAATATGTTGACATTCGTCACCTTGTTCTGACGCGATTTAAACGGTTATCAATATGGCGAGGTGGCGTAAGTCTACACGAAACATAGACCTTATTTGAAGCGATTCTAAAATCCCTTATGGGAAAAATGAATGGGAAAAATGCGAAGCGAACCCAGAAACTAGCCAGTATAGCATTTTCTCACTAGGGATTATGGCACGTAGACTATTTCGGTCTACAGGTGCTGGTCATATAATTAGAATATCATCAAAAAGTTGATTTATTTCAGTAATTCTATTCAAAAAGTGAAACCTATATAATGTATACATTCATTCCACACAGACTGATATACTTCAAGTGTTTATTCCTTTTAATTTTGATGATTATAACTGACAACTAATGAAAATCCCAAATTCAGTATCTCAGAAAATTAGAATATTACTTAAGACCAATACAAAAAAGGATTTTTAGAAATGTTGGCCAACTGAAAAGTATGAACTTGAAAAGTATGAGCATGTACAGCACTCAATACTTAGTTGGGGCTCCTTTTGCTTGAATTACTGCAGCAATGCGGCGTGGCATGGAGTCGATCAGTCTGTGGCACTGCTCAGGTGTTATGAGAGCCCAGGTTGCTCTGATAGTGGCCTTCAGCTCTTCTGCATTGTTGGGTCTGGCGTATCGCATCTTCCTCTTCACAAT
>JACXGI010003833.1:0-27274 GCA_016801175.1 Esox masquinongy
ACCCATTCACCTACCCATTCACCTACCCATTTACCTACCCATTCACTTGCCCAAACTTTTGTCTGGTACTGTATAGCTAGCAATCCTGTTTTTAACTTATTGTCTGTTTAATTCGATTGGAGGTTGTTATAATCGCAGATGGAACAAGGTTATGTTATAAAACATTTTTTTACAACCCTGCTACCACCATGATGTATTAAAGGTTTTTAGTCTAACTAGTAAACAAATATCGCACATACCGGCATTCACTTGTAGGTTGTGCTGTGCATCCATTTACCAGGTCTTGTTCTTATCCATAAAAAACCAAAATCATTCCAAAACAAGTGTTTCACTCGCACAGCAACTGTTGGCACCATAGTTCATTCGCTCATCATCACCTTTTGTTTCATTGCTCCCATTCTAAGCTAAAAGGTAGGCTAGAAAAGTTAGCTAGTTAGCCTTCCTGGCAATGCAACATATTCTATTCTAACGTGGCAGGAGTGGACAGTTCTTTGGAAAATAGTTTTACTTTGAGTTAAAGGACCATAAGCTGTTTGCAATGCTATATAGTAGCAGCCCATGGTTTGTGTCCTTGATGATCTTGGGGTCTTTTATGCAGCGTTGCGCTAATGTATTAGAGGGCTGGCAGCATACCATTAATATAGAGACCCTCTGAAATACCAATACAATCACAGCTGTTGCAGTAGTGGTAACATTCAGGGATGCATCCTGAGAGGATGCTCTGAATGATGCATCAGTAGAGGTCCTCTAGAACACGTTGAATTTCTTCAGCCACATATATACGGTCCTCTGCGGGAACTTAAAGCTTTGAATTACTCTTCAGCGTCCATTTCTACAGGTTGTGCTTTCACTTCCATTTCCTTTGTTACCTATATTTTCCATTGTCAGAAAATGTAAATCCTTCATTTTGTAGTTCTAAGGGATTGGGTTCTACAGGCAATTTTGAGGCTTTTGTCTTTTGCCTGTCCGTTTACTTAAATAACAACTTTCCAGCACCATGCATCAATTGCTTATATTAGGACATGTTGAGGAACTTTAATGACACTGTGAAAAAAATTACGCTGTGAAAAACAGTCTCTAATAACAGTCTCTAACAGTCTCACAACAATACATTTTGGAAGAGAGTTCGGTGATGTCATGCTATAACTGAGGTGAGGGATGATTATTATCCCAGAGGTCAGTCGATGTTGTCCCCCAGAGCTTGGACTTTTACTAGTAGAATGCTTTGTTGCAGTGGACAGTTCTGCCTCCTCTGGTGTTTACACTTGGAAAGAGTCCCGGCAGTCTGTCCGCCTATTCCAAGGATTCATTCAAATAAAGGGTCTGCCCCAGGGATGTCGGATATGTTGAGATTTGGTGATCAACTGCTGATCTGTTGTCCAATAGTTATTGTTAACTGTAGGATATGATACCAGTGGTGCAAATAACATAGGGCATCATTCTGATGTAACATAAAAAAAGATGAAATGCTGCAAATTTGCCAAGGAGCTCGGAAAAGGGCATCTGTTTGAGTTGGAACTATCTTGATCCAATACGCATGCGCACGTACAACCCCCCCACCAACAAAACACACACACACACAAAGATTTGTCTGTGAACCTTCAGTAATAATGTCATTGCTAAGCAGGATCAATATCTGGTCATTGTCCTTGAATCTAACACTCCCACACACAACATCCCACCAGGACGTTAAATATCTGAATCAGATATTCGCCACAGGAAACGTTTAAGATTTGGCTGTTCAGAGCAATAAGAAGCCTACACACACACACACACACACACACACACACACACACACAGTCACTGAAAGATTTGCACGCACATGTACACAGACACACACACACACACACACGCACACACACACACACACACTCACTGTACTTAGACACACATGTACACAGACACACACACCGCTGACTATTGATTACATTTAGTTGCGCATTCTCCTGTATTCCTCTCTAACCTAAATAAAGTTGTTTTCATTCACATTAATAACTCAACATATGTTTCTCTTGATATAAACGAACAGACACAAGAAAAGACAAAAAAAGACTATACTAATTAGGTGCAAGGTTGTTTTGCTTTTAGAATATGTGGAACATGTGGGTGAGTGGAGATAAAACCGAGAGAAGAGAAATGTTAGCGCAAGGGAAGAGGTAGAAGTGGAGTAGAGAGAGAGCAAACGAGGCCGAGAGGGAGATGACAGGGTTGGGAGAAAGAGTGAAAGAAAGACTGCGATGCAGGCAGCAAACGAGCGACAGAGGCAGAGAGTAAAAGAAGATCAAAAGTGTATGTGGTACAGTGAAAAAGAATGATAGGGGGAGCGTCAGAGAGAGAGAGAGAGCACAAAACAGATTGATACTGAGAGAGAGCGAGAGAAAGAAAGAGAGGGGGGAGGGGCTTTAAGGTAGAATGGGTAAAGGTGAGGCATCGTGAGAGCATTGGTTAGTGGACTAGGCAAATCTTGACGTCTTACTGGTTACTGGGAGTTGGAGTGACAGCCTAGTCCCACCCCTCTGCTGCCTGGTGAGTGTGTATGCATGTGTGAGAGCAGACAGAGAGGCTGAGAGGCACAGAGGCAGTCTCTAACTCTAGCCCAATGAGCCCTCAGCCCCTCACACACACACACACACACTCTCAGCGCTGGCTCAGGCTCCGCTTCAACAGAGTCGGATAGGGAGAGTAAGAGCGAGGGAGTGAGATAGGAAGAGAGAGGGAGATTGGTAGTGTGTGTGTGTATGTATGCCTGTGTATGTGTGTGTGTGTGTGTGTGTGTGAGCGCCATGGCTTCAGATCCAGGGCTCGTAGCACTGTTTCTATGGACTATATCAGTACAGGCACTGGGCACCACCGGAAACAACCAGAACAATGAAGGTGAGTCAGGAGTGTGTCTGTGTGAATGTGCATGTCCATCCGTGTGAATGTGCCAGGCTGGAAGTGCCTCCACAACGCCTCTCACACACGTGTTCATTTGTGTGGACAGGCGTAATTTGTTTCTCTCAAAGCCTCAGCAGGATTAACTTGACACAAGTGGAGTTGAGCTGAATTATGAAATCAGAACTAGCTAACACACACACACACACTGAACATTGAGCCCTATCTAGAAGTCTTAAATGTCAAAATGTTCAACCTTACGAAATGAGTCTAAGTTTGCCCAAAACTAAGATCTTGTATGGGGATGCTCTGTGTATGTATGTATGTATGTTTGTGTGTGTGTGTGTGTGTGTGTGTGTGTGTGTGTGTGTGGCTGGGTGTGTGTGTGTGGATGCGTTTCTGTGTGTCTGTGTGTGTGTTTTTACATACGCTGAGATTGCTCATATGGCTTGGACAATCATGAACTGGTGTATGCATTTGTGTCTGCATGAGAGAGATTACATTTGTGTTTCTTTCATTTGTGTTTCTTTGCATGCATACACAGCAGATCAAAGAGTTTTTTTTTTTTTTTAAATATTTGTGTCTGTAAAGGAATCAGCTTTAGGCAGCAGGTCAAGGTTAGATTACAGACTAATTGATTGTTGTGTCCAGTGACTAAATGACATTCTTGCTTCATATCCACCAGTGTTATCTAAGTCCTTTGTTGATCAGACCATGCTGGGGGTCACATCCCCAGAGAGAAAGAAATCTTTGTTGTTGTTTTTCAGCCTTCGGGACTGAAGGACAGCCTTTCTTTATTCAGAAATGTGTTCATGATAAAACTACGAGATTAATTCATGTTTCTGAAGAGCCCGTAGACAAACAACAGACGCTAAGAAAAAAACAATAACATCCATTTCAGGGATTGTTTTCGTCCTTCCTGTTCTCATCCCATGATCTTGTGACTGCATCAGCTTTTTCCACGTGTTAAACTCAGGTCACTTATCCTCTGTGTCCCCTGTCACCCAGTGGAGGGCTGTTTCTGTGCATGCATTGGGCACTTCTGACCCAGTGGTTGTATGTGTGTGTGTTTTTATATGTGTGACAGGAGAGGTCTCTGTCCTTGTCATTAGTCCAGTCTCCTGAGACTCAGCTGTCAGCCACGGCTTGACTGTCAGCTCCCTCACAACTTTAGCAGCATCAGCTTAATACCGCCCAAGAAAGAATGAGTGATAGAAAGAGATAGAGTATGGGGGGATTTCTGTATTTATCCCAGAAAAGAAAGAAGTAAGCACGGAGGAGGGAGGGATGATGAGGGTTCAGTTTACCCTCCGTTTAGAGCAGTGTAGAAAGTTGAGAATGGTAGAGAGGGCACTTCAGGTCAGTGAAAGGTTATGGGGATAGGAACAGAAGAGAATGGGCAAACAACATGGTAGGAGGATTATGAGGTTCTCTATAGGTTTGTCACTTCGTATGTATGACACCATTGAATGGGGATTGTGTACTTGAAGTTTGTTTCTGTTATATTTCTAATATTATTGTTGTATTCTTGCTAATATAACCAACTGTTCTCTCACTTTGTTAGCGTGGCAGATGAGATAGTTATCAAGCTAGCAATGATGGCTGCCACAGTATCGTGTATGCAAAGCAGACCAAAAGGTTTGATTGTATCTTGGTTCTTTGCAACTGCAAATGGGTCTTCTGTTTGTTCAGCCTGGCTAACCGTTGGCTAGTAAGCCATCCAATGAAGTGTATCACGTAAGATCAGTTTTCTCACCTAAGTATGACCTTGTACCCGTTAAGTCCAGCGCCATCGGTTGCTAAATAATCTGTTGTCGTGCTCAACTTGAGTCAAGATTGCTGTTGTCTTGTATGCTGTATACCCTTGTCTGGTCCAGTATTTGTGTGGATATGGATACAGGCTAGAACAAGCTCTATAGCAGTTGGAATGATCACTAGTTGTCTAAGTGCATTTCCATATGTTTATTTTGCCGTTTAGCAGACTTATCCAGAGTGACTTTCTGTGCAGTCACCTTAAAAACACTTAATGCTGTAAACAAAGTCAGCAAGTAAGTAGAATAGAGGAAAAATAGGAGGTCACACATTAATTTGGGAGGGGGGGCTGTTACAATATTCATAACTTCTGGGTTTAAGGTTATGATGTTCTCTTACCAGTCTCTGCCCTGAATGATTGTGCCAGTTTAATGCCCTCTGTTTGCTTCAGAAGTGCTAGATGCGTACAAGATCTGTGTCCCATAGATTACCTAACGTATGTCAAGCTTGCTTGTGGGTCCTGCTTATTCAACCAGATTTCTGCCTGTTTTGCCAATCTGGGGAATGGATGATCGCTTTCCAGAGAGCATCTTTACATTGGATTATTGTGGCTTTCTCCATGTCACATAACAGTGACAAGCAGGTGTTTCCTAGTGGGGTCTAAGCTCACTCCATGAGGGGGTAATAATGTCCTGAGCTTTGTTCAAATGTTGTCATTGTGAGGTTTTATCGCAAGGATGTCACTGTTCCCGGCCTTAAACACAGTGTGCTTTCAGCTGGGAGAGGTGAGAGTGTCTGAGTGGTGCATCGGTTGCATTCTACTCCAGGGCTCTTGTGGGAAAGCCATTTTTTCGCTCCTTGGGTCAGCTACTCTAGGTAGTCTGTTCAAGTGTTCACTGGGCTGAATTTGGGATTGATCGGTCATTACTCCGTAATGTAGTACTGAGTGACCAACAGAAAGGGAATGTAAGATAATTCTATAATTCCTCTTCCTTGAGGGAGGGTATGACACCTCGTTGAGAACAAGGTATGACACCTCGTTGGACATGCGCCGTCATGCGTGACAATGAGAGGTTCTGGATCAGAGAAGCAAAGGACGAGTCGTAATTTATAGCACCTGTAAGGCGGGGCTTCAGGGGACTCATCATTTCATTTGGCCTTGTTCAAGGCGTGATTGTATTGACGTTTTCAGTTAATTAAGATGTTTCAGTACCAAATCCATTAGTGTCGTAACTCATTGCTTCCCTCAGGGAACACAGGTTATAGACATAACCCCACATTCTAGGGCCATTTCTTCCCCCTCCCTCTCTCATTCCATCCATATCAATCACTAGAATCTTGTGATGATGAGAAAATATGATAAAAAAGTATGTATTTATTATACTATGTGCCGCTAATAAAATCAGACTGTAGAATACTACCAAAAACTGTTTCAGTCCTAGTCTCAAATTCCTGCTTTAAGCTCATGATGGGGTGTGTGTGATTTATGCTGAAGTCTTGCCACTGCTGATCACGCAACCCCCGACACACTCACGCTAGTAGAGGCTGCAGTGAACAACCATGCTCCCTCACCAAATGCAGGATTTGTGGAAAGAAAACATAGCAAATGTGTCTTTAGGGAAATGTATTTATTTCAACTGTATATTGTTGAAGCTGGTTAAATATAGATAATTTAATCCATAATTGCCTAGAAAAAATATAGCTTTTTTATGTGTCTGTCAAAACATTAATTTTACCCTTTATTCTGTTCTTCAGCACAAAAATATTTCAAGATTATTGAATTCTGCATTTGTTACTTACTTTTTTCAAACATTCCACTTATAAGCTTCTCTGATTAAGTACGGCCCTGAATCAGTCCCATAATTACTGTTTTTCAGCTACATTAATATTATCATTCATAGTTATATAACTGTTTAATACTTTACAGTTCTTATTGATGGTTCTATTCACCAGATATACTAAACAGAAACAAAAATTTGATTGGACATATTTAATATCCTTTTTAGATACAATATTCAGATATGTTAACTCTAATACATGGGATGTATTTATCCACAATCTTTCCTTCCATGCAGTACAATATTAATGTAACTTTGAATGCACAGTAATAACTAATTGCGAAGTACAATTTGAATAATCATGATCAAGATAAGTTAGTCATTTTTCTCAATATAATTTCTTTCAACTCAAAGCCTTTATACTGTCAACTGTAATTTTGTGAAATATTATATAGAAACATATTTCTACATAGTTGTTTTTACAATGTGGACAATGGATTGTTTTTATGAAAAAACATGCATCATCAATGTTCTTACACGGAGCGGAAGTGTAGATGTTTTTTTATAGATTACTATTGTTTATCAGTCATTCTGTTAATTATTTTCTAATTAAATTCTTAACATGTCACCAAATCCTATTTTATAATTATAAATTGATAATAATAAAATGGCATTTAATCTAAAGAGATGTTCCCCTGATAGCTTATTCTTATTGGATGTCCTAAAGGTCTCAGTTGAGATTTGCTTGGAAATATTATTTTAACTTCTTGCTGGGGTTTTGCTTAAGGGCAATTACGAATAATACATGTAAAAGAAAGCAGATAACCTCCTATATGAGTAAGTAAAAAATTAAACAAAGAAAAATTTCAACTCTGTTAAAAAAGCTGTTAGCACTCACCCAAGCATGTATCTGCACTGTAACACTGATAAATAAACTAATTGTTTAATCAGCATTTTTGTGTGATTTGAGTGGACTTCAGGTTGTTGAGTAAAATTGCAAATTGATGTTGCCTTTGAAATGCACATCTGTGCCTTGGAAGTGTCGAAAGTAAACTCACAATCTATACTGTAGATGGTTTGCAGCTGAATTTACAACATCTGCTCTCTGTATTTAAATTTGAAGAACATTGTCGAGCAAATGTATTTTTGCATAAACATGCTCCATCATACAACTCCATTTCCAAAAAGTCGGGACGCTGGGTAAAATGTAAATAAAAACAGAATGCTATGGTATGCAAACAATTTAAACCCTATATTCAAAAGGAAATAGTACAAAAACAACATAACAAATGTTGAAACTGAGAAATTGTTTTGTTTCTTGAAAAATATATGCCCACTTTGAATTTGATGCCAGCCACATGTTTCAAAAAAGTTGTGATAGAGGCAACAAAAGACTGGAACATGTGTGTAATGCTAAAAAACTAAACCTGGTGGAACATCTCACAACTAATTAGGTCAACTGGTAACAGGTCAGTAACATGATTGGGTATTAAAAGATCGTTCCAGAGAGGATGGGTCTGTCAGAAGTGAGGACAGGGAGGGGTTCACCACTCTGTGAAAGACTGCGCGGGCAAGTACTGTAACAATTTAAGAATAACGTTCCTCATAAAATTGCAAAGAGTTTGGGGATCTCATCATATACGCTACATAATATCATTAAAAGATTCAGAGAAACCGGAGAAATCTGTACACAAGGGAAAAGGCCGAAAATCAATTTTGGGTGGCCGTGATCTTCAGGCCCTCAGGCTGCACTGCATTAAAAACAGACAGGATTCTGTAGTGGAAATCACTGCATGGGCTCAGGAACACTTCCAAAAACCATTGTCTTTGAACACAGTACGTCGCTGCATCCACAAATGCGAGTTAATACTCCACCATGCAATGAAGAAACCAAACATAAACAAGATCCAGAAAAGAGTCTTCTCTTTGCCCGAGCTCATGTAAGATGGAAGGCTCAGTAGAAAACTGTCCTGTGGTCTGACAAATCCAAATTTGAAATTGTTTTTGGGAGTCGTGGACATCGTGTCGTCCGGGCTAAAGAGGAGTGGGACCATTTGTTTTCTTATCAGCGCACAGTTCAAAACCCGGCATCCGTGATGGTATGGGGGTGCGTTAGTGCACATGGCATGGGTGACTTGCACATCTGTGAAGACACCATTAATGCTAGACAATATATACAGGTTTTGGAGCAACATATGGTGCCATCCAGACAATGTCTTTTTCAGGGAAGGCCTTGCTTATTTCAACAAGACAATGCCAAACCACATTCTGCACGTATTACAACAGCATGGCTCTGTAGTAAATGTGTCCGGGTGCTAAACTGGCTTGCCTGCAGTCCAGACATGTCCCCTATTGAAAAAATTTGGCACATTATGAAACGAAAAATACGACAAAGGAGACCCCGAACTGTTGAGCAGCTGAAATCCTATATCAAGCAAGAATGGGAATACATTTCACTTTCAAAACTACAGCAGTTCATCTCCTCAGTTCCCAAACCAGGTTTAGTTTTTTAGCATTACATTACTTTTCCAGTGGTAAACATGCCCCTGTCCCAATTTTTTGAAATGTGTTGCTGTCATCAAATTCAAAATGGGCATGTATTTTTCCAAAAATAATAAAATGTCTCAGTTTCAACATTTAATATGTTGTCTTTGTGCAATTTTCAACTAAATATAGGGATAAGTGGTTGGCACATCATTGCATTCTGTTTTTATTTGCATTTTACGCAGTGTCCCAACTTTTTTGGAAACAGGGTTGTATTTCCTATAGCATGTTCTATTGCAGGTTGATCATCAAACATTTTAGATTTTTTATAATATTGTTTTTTTTTACAATTTCATAAAATATTTGACAAACATTTCGACAGACATAAGACAAGACCATTGGGATGCCAGGACAGAGAAAAGCTTTACCTGGGCTGACCAGGAGCTGTCCTCCTTTACGGCTGGTACAGCTTCTAGTCCTGAGGTGGCAGAACAAGTAGTTTATGTAGTGATGTAATGTTTTAGCCTGAAGGTAGACAGGACCAGGCTATTGGAGGCTGCTACATTCGGCATAATTTTCAAGAGTTTGATGGCGCAAGCAGGTAAGGTCCTACTCCACAAAGTTGTAGAGCCGTCAGTAGTCAACAACTTGATGTTTGCAGAGAGCAACAGGGTGTTTACCAGGATCACGCAAAGGGAAACAGTGGAGTTGTCAACCATGATATAGAGGTATTGGAGTGGATAGGCCTTTCCAGAGAGAATAGAGGAGTTGTCAACCATGATATAGAGGTCTTGGAGGGCACAGGTCTTTCCCCAGAGGAAAAGCAGCTCCATCTTGTCGAGGTGGATCTTGAGGCGAAGGGTTGACATCCAAGTAGAGATGTTGGCCAGGCATGCAGAAATTCTGCATGTTGCCAACTGGTTGTCAGAAGGGGGGAAGAGAGAAATACTGGTCCCTTGTGATTATGGCTATACCTCTGTAATTATGTCTTTAACTCCAGCTGACGCTGGAGAGTCGAAGCTTGGGACATGTGTTCTACAAAGAACTTCCCGCCAAGCCATTCTGCATATTAGCGCAATTCTCGCTCAACCAGGAAGTAGGCTGGAACCAAAATACTTGGAGAAGAGCCATGGTTACAAAATACTTGGAGAAGAGCCATGGTTACAGAATACAGTATGGCCAAAGCGCTTGCTTTTGTAAAATTTGGTAGTGTGAAAACAATTCTTATCTGGAGTGCTATAATATAAAACAGATTTGTTATTTTAGTTTTCCCATAATTTTTTATAACTACTTATTCAAACATTTATGTTGATTGACAACAAAAACTTAACCTATCAAAAATATCTGGCTGTCTGTCTCGCTGTCGGTTGCTGTTTAAGCGAGCCATTCTTATGTCTCTCTCTACTGTGGGCATGTAATAAAAAGATGCGTTCTGATAATTACAAGTATTTGACTGTGAGGAATAGTTAATGCCAGTTAGAAAAGAAGATATTGATCAGAAGTGGTGTGAGTTTGGAATTTACCCAGAACACCATAGTTAACTCCTTTGAACTTAATGTATATGTGCCATGTAAATTTTAAACACCACAGAGAGTCTGGACACTTCTTTTTAACATCCATTCCAAAAGAACGCAGCATACACAGGACAGTGTCCCCAATCACCTGGGATCTTCTTAGATCAGAGGAAATACTGCCTTCTGCTGTCCTCCTAACACCACTTCCAGCTGTATCTGGTCTCCCATCCAGGGACAGACACTGCCTAGGGTCACAGGCAAGCCAGTAGTGGGATGCTGGGTGGTATGCTGCTGGCATGTCCCTGGATCAACCCTCATGTTTGTCTCTCTCATTATTGCTATCTCTTCTTCTCTCTCCTCTCTCTCTGGTCTCTGTTGAAGCCCACTGTTAGTTTCCCCTCCAGCCTAATAAACTGCAGGACATGAAAAGTGCCACACAAACAATGGGTCATGCTCCTAATGAGGCACTGAGTAGGATTATACAGTATACTCTTCTACTGCAGGATAGAGCTAATGAGATGTACAGGTACCTAATACAAGATACATAGACGTGCAATGTTTAATGTGATGAATATCAGAGAAAATGGTTGTTTCAGTGTTCTACTGATTTCGGAGCCATAAAGCAAAGCGCTGTCTATTGTGACATCACCAACGGCTCAAGCTGCCAATTTGATGAGATCTATAGATATGTAATAATCATCTTTCTCAGGTATGACAACTTTGCAACTGTGGACTCAGGTTATATTGTTGAAAGCCTGACCAGTATGTTGACCAGCAGAGAGTCTGTGAAAGAGGTTTATTTTGAGACAGGCATAATCCATGAGTTTGTCCAAAGTCTCTCTCTGTAAACTGTCAGTTACAATGAGACACAACTCAATATAAGATATGAGTGAGAAAGAACACAAATAATCAGGAGAATGTGTTGGCACTTAGATACAGTCTATTAAATATTGGTCTTTAGAGAGCTTGGCCTGAAGTTGAATTGGTGGTAACACTGTAATAGTTATAAATAACTATATGTACTTGTTTTTTGTTACATTATGAAACATCTACAAACACTTATTGAAAAATAACCTTTTGCAGTTGTAAAGGTTGAAATGAAGAAAAATCTTTACTTTTAATATGATTAAATACTTGTAACAAACAATATTTAAGTGAAAAACAAATGGATTTTGTCTGAGAAAAATAATAATTAAAAACAAATCATCTATGCCTAGGTTGCAAAAGTGTATACAGCCAAAAAAACAATACATTGTGGAAGCTGCTTTTGTTTGAATTACAGCAGTACGTCTGTTTGGATTGGTCTATAAGAACCTATCACAGCTGGATTTTGCAATTGTGTGATTCTCTTCGCTGAAGAGTTCAAGCTCAATCAAATTGCAAGGGGATCTCCTGTGTACAGCTCTCTTTTAGTTAATCCACAGATCACGGCACTGACTGGGTCATTCCAGGACCTTGACATCACATTTTACATGCAATTATGTACTTGATTTGGCTGTGCTTTGGATTGTTATTGTGTTCAATGGTAAAATCCTTCTTTAACTTACGCTTTCTGGCAAAGGGCAGCAGGATTTGCACAAAAATATACTGAAATATTGAAGGTATTCATTGTACCCGCTATCCTGACCAGAGCCCTTGTCCCAGCAGAAAATATTCAGCCCCATAACATGATACCGTAGCTATTGTATATTATGGGTGATGAGCCATGTTGGCTTTGTGCCAAAGATATTTTTTGTTTCATTAGACCATAACATATTTTCTGAAATGGTTTGGGAGATTAAATGTGTCTTCTCCCAAAATATGTATTGGTTTAAACATGATTTGTTTGTGTGAAATGGCTTCTGTGTAACCAAAAGCTAATTTGAATTATTTCAATTGATATCACATGTTAGAAAATTAACTTTATACATGATTTGTAATGTTATTGGATACATCTTATTTTTTGTTATTTAATTACTGTTCAGTCATGCTATGAATAGTTGATTTTAGGTAGGTCTGTAGATCAATGCAGTTGTATCATAATTATGAATAATCTGAAAAGTGTGTTTCCACCACAACAAATATATTAATCAACACAAGTGGTATAAATATGCCAATACCCAAATATACAATTTTGGAAATGACAAAGATAAATAACATACATGAGATGCATGTGCATATCTATGTACGATCTATGTGTGGCATAGGAACATTTCATAGCTATGTACATCATGGTCATAATTGTGCATTAGTGACTCCTACCTATAACACCAGTGTTAAAGTTCTACAGTATGCAAAAATGATATACTGCTGATGAAGTGGTTTTTAATTCCCCATTTGAAAAAATTTTTGATTAAGTGGTTTTTAATTCCCCATTTGAAATGTTTTTTTTATAAACCATTAATAAAGATGCCTGGTTTTAAAGTAAAATACTAAAAAGAATAGTTAAAGAAATGCTACACTTTTATTTCCATTTTCAGATTTAGTTAACCACACAAAAGTTGAAAAGTTGAAATCACCGAAGAATCCTACTGATGACATTTTTCAGTTTGACTAGTAAAAATTACCTACAAAGTGTAGGAAAGCTAGCTAGCTAGCAACTATTCGTTCACTAGCTAGAGTGCCAGGGGTGTCAAAACGGTTCCATAGAGGGCAGAGTGTCTGCAGGTTTTTGGTATATCATTTTTTTTTCCTGGAGACAGCTGAGCTAGAGAATTGTAACAATCTGAATGCCTTAATTCCATTGCATTTTGTATTTTTATTTTCACTGTAAAGCACACTGAATTGCTTCTATGTATGAATTGTGCTATATAAATAAACTTGCTTGGTTGCTTGCTTGCTATAAATTGGCCCATTTCAGACCTAAACAACCAGGTGAGGGTAGAAACTAACCAATTAGTGACCTAATTCATCAATCAAGTACAAGGTGAGAGTGAAAACCTGCAGACACTCGGCCCTCCATGGAACCGTTTTGACACCTCTGAGCTAGACCATGGCACATTTTTGTCAACCAGTTTCCAACTCGCTCCTGAAACTCAGAAAACATGCGTATGCCCTTTTCAAACCTTTAAAAACACAAAACAATGGTATTTTCATGTTTTATTAAATGGCTGTTGTTTCGTCAACAGTGTTAGATGTAAAAAAAAAGTCAGTGTTTCTTGCTTTCTTATTTTTGTTTATATGTGAAGTAACAATTTTGCTAAAATGCCAATGATGACAAGAAAACAAAATAGTAAGAGAGGGATTAGAACTTGCAAGGAATGCTATGTACAGTGGCTTCAGAAAGACACAATGATGGAGCCCACTGTGCTCCTGGAAAAGTACAATGCTTTAGCAATTTTATTTTTCATAACCTTCCCCAGATCTATACCTCGACAGAATTTTCCAGGTCATTGGAGAATTCCTTGGACTTCAGGGCTTGGTTTTTGCTCTGACATGCGTTGTGTAGTATCGGACCTTATAGTCAAGTGTGTGCCTTTCTGAATCATGTTAATCTATAGAATTGGTCACAGGTGGACTACATACACATTCTAGAGATATCTCAAGGATTTTCAAAGGACAAATGTATTTTGTGTTAATGTATGGAGAAAATATAAGGTTACACCATATCCTCCCCCATGTGGCACTTTGAACCATTTACCTCAGATATTTTTGTACCACTTCAACATTTGGAAGCAGAATAAACACCAGTGTTGTCAAATTGAGTACTTGGATAGTAAATTCTTGGATGAGGTAAAGATTAAAATTTTTCACCGTAGACAACTTATATTAAAATGTGGGATAATGGTATAATTCAATGCAGTCATAGACTCTGCAGCGATGGTACAGTCAGGAACAAAACACTGCTCAGTGGCTGTGTATGGTGACCTTTATAGCTCAAACACCGTAACTTGTCTAACTGCCTACCTAACAGAAAGTGAAAGACGCAACACAAAAAAAAAGTACTTTGAGCATTTAACCCTGTGGGGATCTTCAGGCACCATTGATCTCAGTGAGATAAGGAAGTTAAGTAACATGCCTATGGGACCATAAATGTGGAGGCTACCTAAAACACATTTCTCTGCTTTCTTGTTTCTAAAGTTGGCTCCCCCACTGATGAGCTGTCCTAATCAGCTCACAGGCCGGTGGGGGAAATCAACTGGGTACAGGCTATATATCAGTATAAGTTTGAAAGCATGGTTTGGAATAGTAACTAACAGTTGAGTGGCCAAAGCACACTTAATTATGACACCCTGCTTTTATCGTAACAACGCTACCATAACATAAATTATATGAACCCAACAAGATAAATAACATGAGCTCTTGCATAATCTATATCATGAATATGATATAGATATTTTATGGATATATTTAATCAACCTTTAAGAATGTGGTTAGACCTTGAAATAACAGATTCATGCTTTTAGATTAGTAATTAATGTTTTTTTCATCAACTTGAATACACATTGAAACAATTACAGGACACTTGATATCTGAGGTAATTGATAAACTTGTTGAATCCAGTAAATTACTTCAATAATGGCTTTCAATTGTTTTTAATGTTGAATTACATTTTAGTTGTACTGTTATTTTACCAGGTAAGTTGACATGGACATATTCTCTTTTATAGCAATGACCTGGGGAGTATTTACAGGGGGAGGAGACAGAATGAATGAGCCAATTAGAAGCTGCTGAAAACTATGGATGTTGTAATGAGGGTCTGATTCAAAATGTGGGTGAACACACCTACTCTTCCAATAAGTCCCATTGGATCTTACTTAGGTCATAGATTCACAACATCCATTAAACATGTTCAGAAACTTCAAGAAGCTCCCAGACCTATAGAAAAGTTAAAAAAGTGATTTCAGCAGCTTTGGTTGAGAAAAGTGTATAGTCCCCCTCCATATTTCATACATTCATTTTAAATAAGTTAAAACATTACAGTCTTTTAATGAACATGGTAACATAAAGCACAAAATATACCCTGCTCCAAAAAATTAAGGGAACACTTAAATCACACATCAGGTCTCGATGAACGAAATATATTCTAAATCTTTACTGTACGTTGTGTAATCAGCTGAGAACAAAATGACGTAACAACGGTCAATGTAACCCAAAATCACCAACCAATTGAGGGCTGGATTCAGACACACATCGAAAATGAAAGTAAACAATAAAATCACAGGCTGTTCCAACTTGCGTGAATTTCATCACGGCAACTCATAATGTGACTCAGTAGTGTGTATGGCCCCCACGTGCCTGTATGCGCTCACAGTAACGTCTGGGCATGCTCCTGATGAGATGGCTGATGGTGTCCTGGGGGATCTCCTCCCAGACCGGGATCACGGCATCATTGAGCTCCTGGACATGCACCAATACATAACGTCCCAGAGGTTCTCAATTGGATTCAGGTCTAGGGAACGTGAGGGCCAGTCAATGGCATCAATGCCTTCATCATCCAGGAACTTCCTACACACTCTGGCCACAAGAGGTTGGGCATTGTCCTGCACCAGGAGGAACCCAGGGCCCACTGCACCAGTGTAAGGTCTGACAATGGGTCTGAGGATTTCATCCCGTTACCTAACAGCAGTCAGGGTACCATTGGCTAGCATGTGGAGGTCTGTGCGACCCTCCAAGGATATGCCTCCCCAGACCATCACTGACCCACCGCCAAACCAGTCATGCTGGATGATGTTGCAGGCAGCATAACATTCATCACGGCATCTCCAGAGTCTTCACATGTGATATGTGGTCAGTTTGAACCTGCTCTCATCTGTGAAAAGAACAGAGCGCCAATGGCAAACCTGCCCATTATGGTATTCTCTGGCGAATGCCAATATAGCTGCATGGTGCTGGGCTGTGAACCGGTCCCACTAGAGGACGTCGGGCCCTCATGCCACCCTCCTGTAGTCTGTTTCTGACAGTTTGGTCAGAAACATGCACACAAGTAGCCCGCTGGAGGTCATTTTGTAGGGCACTGGCAGTGCTCCTCCTGTTCCTCCTAGCACAAAGGAGCGGCTGTGCAACCTGAATGGGCTGCAGGTACTGCTTCATGCTACCAGAAGTGACAAAGACACTAGCAAAACACAAAACTAGAGAAGAATCAGTCATGAAGGATGAGGAGAAAGCAATTGTCTGTGGCTACCACCTGCGAAACCATTTCCTTTTTGGGAATTGTCTTGCTATTGCCTCTCCAGTGCACCTGTTGTCACTTTCATTTGCACCAAAACAGGTGACATTGATTCACAATCGCTTATGCTTCCTAACTGGACAGATTGATATCCCTGAAGTTTAACTGACTTGGTGTTATACTGTGATGATTACGTGTTCCTTTCATTTTTTTGATCGGTGTATTATGATGACATAAACCGGGCACAAACCTCTCCCAACAACAGTATTGATTGTTGTTATTTAACACTGTCATTGGCAGCGCGCAGTTCCCCTTATTAAGAGATCAGCCTTGATAGCAGCATGTCAGCTGGAGTATACGAGCCAACTGGTCGATACAGCAATGGCAGCTCTGTCAGTCCCCCAGAGTTGAGGCCTCAGCCTGGCTCTGACACGTCTCGGCCGTAGGAGCCTGGGACTCTCCTGAGAGCTCTCCTCTATCAACAGAGGCTTGGCTGAAACTTGGTTCAACATCACCTTGTCTGGGCTGAAGTGTTTCTCTCTGCTGTTTCATTGCAGTGTGTCTAGTTTCTAATTTATTTCTCATCATCACTAGCTTGTGAGATGCCTCACTCTGGCCATTTCAAAGCGAGGCAAAGAAACAGTTGGAGGCGTTTTCTGACAGTTCCATAATGGGCTGCTTTTGTGTGTTTGTGTTAACCCATCCCTCCTGGTTGGAAGGCTATGATGCTCCCTTCATGGAGAATGATGGATGACTGAGATTGGTATGTGGCGCGAGAGCATGTCTCTATCTCATTGCACCACAACAAGAATAAGTGGAGTAAGACCCATTGAAAGTAGCTGTTGGAAGAGAGAGAAAAATAGGTATGTACAGAGATTTTGAAAGAGTGAATAAGAAATAAAGTAGGAGACAGGGAGAAATGTGAAGAGAGTGGATGGAAAAGTCAATGTCTTATAAACAGCTCACGGTAGTGTTTGCCTGATAAGTCATGACTCCCCCTTTTGCGGCCCAATCTATTAGGGGATTTAAATGTTCATTAAGTTTAATAGAAGCCTAGTGGAGGACTAATACCCTCTGATAAATGTCTGAAAACCTGGCAACCCACTCCAATTCCTGCGACGAAAGAAATGCATGGCTGAGATAAGGTCAAATAGGACAGACATAACCCATCTCAAACTTTCAGTTTGTTTATGGTGGAGCTTTATCCACTTATTGGGTCCTTGAATATTCAAGTTCGACTTTACATAGCAATATGTAAAGTCGAACTATGCCTATTGAGTAGGTCTAGAGATGCTTTCTATCTCTCTCTCTGTCTCTCTCTCTCTCTTGTTATAAGCTTACTTCTCAGATATGATGTACTGATCCACAAACCCAGTGTGATCCAATGTGATGGATTCCTCACTGAGACTGTTACCATGAGGAAATAATGCATTTTACAGCCAGTAATCTGTCCATAAATCACTAGGCTAACGCAATTAAGACAAAGATGGAGGGGGGAGTGGAGCACTCTTTTCTTCCCTCCTCACCTCTCCATCTCCCCCTTACCTCTGCTTTCCTTCCCCCCATCTCCCCCCTCACCTGTCCTTTCATCTCCCCTTTACCTCTCCTTTCCTTTCTCCCATCTCCCTCTCCCCTCACCTCTCCTTTCTCCCATCTCTCCCCTAACCTCTCCTTCCATCTCCCCCTTACCTCTGCTCTTCTTTCTCCTAGCTTCCCTCATCACCTCTAAGAAATAAACTCTATCTCTTCTCAGTAAAATGAATGCCTGGCACAACCACCCATTACTCCTAACGCACCCAACACCTTTATAATGCAGAACATATACACACACACAGAGGGAGGGCAGGGGAAGAAGGGATGAATAAATTAAATTATTATTTGGAAACGAGGGTTCATAAAGTCTATTTCACACTCTTGCATCAGAGCTCGGCCCCTAAGTTACCTAGTGGCCCAGATACCCAGGGGAAGTATTAACTGATGCTCCACTGTAGAGAGAGGATGGTCCATCGCTCCACTCATCTATAAGAAAAGGAAAGATATAGGATCTGTCGCTTCATTCGACTATTTAAACGTGTGACGCACACAACTACAGGAGACCATAAAACGACACACTCCAATTAACTCTGAGACTGAGAAATACAAAGAGGAACTCAGCAGGTCACACTCTTCCTCCTGCCATTGTTAACCAAACCGCACAATTTCTCTTCATGCTTGGGCAGATCACATTGATTGACCAGCACTGTTTTACAACAGCACGGAGCAATAGATTCAGAGTTCAACCTCGAATCGTTCTGTCTGATGGAAAACAAATGCATTAATCTGCTCATGTAACATAACAGACAGGAATAAGAGTGTGTCCTCGGACACACCGCCACGGTCCTCTATAGGTTGTGTTGTCTATTCCTCTGCTGCTCCTCCAGTCGTCCTAATGCTGGACAGCGTCCCCGTGTCATGGTGTCAGCTCTCATGGACAGCTGGTGGTGGTGTGCCTCATGACTGGGCCCAGTCAGGCGTGCTGCTGCAACACTTAATACTGGAAACACAAGCACACACATTTCAGGTTTAACCATCCTTATGGGGACCTCTAAAAATCCAACTTTCCATGACCTCTACACCTGACCCTAACACCCTGGGTGGACCATATGAGTTTTGTGTTATTTAATCATTTCATCCGGGCTGTTCGCGTACATCACTGACCGCCTGTTATAGTGGATCCCACCTCTATCGTTAAATAATTTTTTGCAAATAAACCCAATACTGGTTTGTGATAAGTGAATGAGGGTAGATTACTCAAAGATTAATTGATACGTTTAAATAAATCGAATAATAATAAAACCCTCAGATCAGACAAAAACACATTGTGTGTTCGCTTTTGTTAAGATCCAACCCATTGTTAAAGCACAATGCATTTCAGGGGAAAAAAACATCCTGATGAGCGCCAATGTACTGTGATCTTCAGGTCTCCCCGCAGATGTTCAATCTTTAGCTGGGCCACTCAAGGACATTCTGAGACTTGACATGGAGTCGCTTCCGTATTGTCTTGGTTGCTTGCTTCAGGTTTTTGTCATGCTGAAAGAATAATCTTGGAGTCAGTTTTGTATTTTGGTATGTACTCTTTATTTTGCTCCATTTATCCCTCCATCAATCGTAACCAGCCTCCCAGTCCCTGCATCCCCTCATCTTGAGGCTCCCACCACCATGCTTCAATGTAGGGTTTATTTCTTGCCGGTTTACCTATTTTGGCTGGATGGCCAGGTCTAGGAAGTTTTGTAGGTTCATAACTTCTTCCATTTCAAAATGATGGAGTCCACTGTATTCCTGTGAACTTTCAATGTTTTTGCAATTCTTTTATTACATTTCTCAGGTCTGTGACTTGATACATTTTCTATTCGAAACTGAGACATACCGTAGATCATCCCGGGCTGAAATAACTTGATGGCAGAGCCACAGGCTAAAAGTGAAAGAGATACAACAAATAAGAGAGATGTTTGCAGTTACTTATTGATGAGGAGCGCAGACAGTGGGGAGGAGTGGAGGTGCAGTAAACCTACAGAGTTTGAACAAGTGTCAGGGTTGTATTGATAAAAATATTGCTCTCATCTTTTCTGTTCTCGCTCTTTCCTCCTCTCTCTGCCTGTCTCTGTCTTTCTCTCTCTCTCTGTCTCCTAGACAGTGTCACCTCTCCATGAGCTTCCTTTGTTAAATCAAAACATTATTCTGTTCTTCGTTAACTTCTCTACAAGCTAGCTGTCTCAGGTAATTATTCACCTGCTGTTGATTGGACATGATACCTAAGGTTTTAAGAATGCTTTAAGACATTCTACACTCATAGAGAACCCATCTAAAAACAACCTAAACCTGTGTGTCAACTTTTTGTCAAAATGTGCTGCTCCTACACATTGAAGTTTAATCACCCTACCTCTTCTCCCCCTCTCTTATGTCTTTCTCCTTCTACCCCATATTCTCCTTTTCTATCCCCTTCCTCTTTCAATCTGTACCTGCACTAAAAATAGTGCTGCATACCTCTCCCATACACCATAGAGTTATTCCTTGAGGGCCCAGGTCTCAGCGGCAGTATGCCCAGCTATACGTTGCTGTCTCTGGGGACAGAGGAGGCTCCCGTGTAGATTCCACTGTCCTCCATTCTGCAGCAAAGCAGAAGCCAAGCAGCCAGAGATAGGGAGACACACCCAGGACAGAAGCTCAGTCTTGATATGTTCTGTATCTGCTTACCACTGCTAAACAGAGGCAGACAGCAGGGCCATAGAGAGTTGCATCTGAGAGAATGTTTGAGTGTTTGTTTGCTTGCTCACAATGAGAGGTGAAACATTGTGTATGGTTCTGGTATCCAAGTGCCAGTCTCAATTTGCTTCACTAACAGCCATATTTTCGTGAGCAGATCATTTAAGGATCTTGCGTCAGCATCAGCGATACAGCCGTCCGGTCATTAGTAGGTGAAATCATACAGAGAGCCCTGAGACTACACACCCAGATTCTACAAATATAACAACATGCAGAATATTATTTTTTTTTCATGCAGGGCGGTGAGTTAGGGCTTGAGTTGTTAATTCTATTTACAGCTTTACACCTTCCGGGAACAGTTTTCTCACTCACAACAGAGAGGAGGAGGAGATTAAATGTTAGAGATGAAAATTACAATTATGGGGATGTCTTAACAGAGGGGAAAACAGAATCCCCCACAGACTCTCTCTCTGTTTCTTTAGCTATCCTCAGCTAATGGTCATATTACTGAGAAAACAACAATCCAAGAACAAAACATTTAAACTAGTAAAGAAGGATGGATGGAAGTACTGAGAGGTATACGTGGAGGAATGAGAGGTGAACAGTAGAGGAGTGAGAATTGAAGAGTAGAGGAATAAGAGATGGATAGTAGACGAATGAAAGATCAATGATATTGGAAAGAGATAAATGGTGAAGAAGTGAAAGATGAACAGTTGAGGAGTGAGAGATGAATGGTAGAAGAGTGAGAGATGAACACTAGAACAGTGAGAGATGAATGCTAGAAGAGAGATGAACACTTGAAGAGTGAGAGATGAACTCTAGAGGAGTGAGAGATTAACACTAGAAGAGTGAGAGATGAACACTAGAACAGTGAGAGATGAACATTAGAAGAGTGAGAGATGAATGGTGGAGGAATGAGAGATCAGTGGTACAGGACTTATAGAAATGGTAAATGGCTATATTGTGGATAGGGGTGGTGACACAAAGTTGAAGTAGAGTAGGAGTCTCCTGAAAGACAATCTGTGAAGTGGAGTTATTCTTATAATTAGGGAGTGGGGAATTACATTTGTACTACAAAACAATGATACAACTTTTAAAAACATGGGAAGAAAAAGCAAAACACATTTCTAACCGTTGCTCTGTGTTTGAAGTGGATGGTAGAGCTTCTCTCTCTCATCTTGAGTGGAAGCTTTTATCATTCTCTCTAGTCAAAGTTCTGTTGAAGATGAGAGCAGAGAAGCTCATTAGAACGGAGGACGGGGTTGGTGATGAAGTCATTACAGAGATGTTATAACAGGTATTAAAACAAGTTTTAAGTATATGTATGTATCATGACAGGTATTAATACACGTTTTAAGTATATGTATATGTCATAACAGGTATTAAAACAAGTTTTAAGTATATGTATATGTCATAACAGGTATATGTATGTGTCATAACAGGTGTATGTATATGCACTCAAGAATAGAAATGCAACATGTCAAGTGCTGGTCCCATGTTTCAATGAGTTCAGGATTCCAGATATGTTCCATACACACAAACAGGTTACTTATCTCAGATTCTGTGATATTAAATTCCTGTTAGCGAGCCTTTTTCATTTGCCCGGATAATCTATCCAACTGACAGGTATGGTGTATGAAGAAGCTGGTCATTACACGGGGCACCTTAAGCTGAGCACAATAAATGGCCACTCTAAAACATGTTGTTGGTCAAACAACACAATGCCATTGATGTTTTACGTTTTGAGGGAGCGTGTAATTGACATGTTGACTGCAGGAATGCCCACCAGAACTGTCGCCAGATAACTTAATGTTCATTTATGTTCCATAAGAGCCTCTAATGTTTTTTTTAGAGAATTTGGGCAAACATGAACATGGGCACACATTAATACATTTGTTGGTAATGTAGCATGTGCTTACGATGAAATCTATCTGCCATAGTTTTTCAAAATGCAAGATATAGAAATCAACGTTGTTTTATTACACCAGCATTTTTTTGCTTAAAGTCAATCTTGTCAGTAGCCAAGATCAACTGGGGATATCATGTTTCTTATGTGAATTCAAGAGCTGTGTGGAATCCTAATATCTCCTACCTGTATGTAATGGAGGCGGCAGTAATGAATGGAATGCCTGTCATGGCCTGGTATCAAGAGATACACATTTGTTTTCAAATATCATAACAAAACCCATATTACTTGTTGTATTTCCATCCAATATTATTGGATAGGAATATGTACAGTACTGCTACAACACAATTTTTTTTTAAATGACCAATGAAAAGTCCAGATATAGCCTGTTATTGTTCTAGCAAATAGGTTTTTTAATTAGCACTTATATTCATATTTTTCTTACTGAAAACGGTGACTTTCAAAAGAATTATGTTCTTTAAAGGACCTGAACCTACTGGGGATATGAGGTTTTGAACATTTGCTCTCTGAGGTTATTTTTTCCCCCCGTTTGGTTTTTAATGTGTTGTGCTGGAGAGTGCGCTGTAGGTGGCAAACCTAGCTTCCTCTTCTTCTGCTCGGCACATTATTCACCCGTTACTCCTGAGAGACGCTTGCCACGGCTCTGCCTGCCGTGACCAGTACTGTTAGTAAAAGAGAGGGTGAGAAGGAGAGAGAGAAAGAGAGAGGGAGAGGGAAAAGGAGAGAGAGAGAGAAAGAGAAGGACAGAGAAGAGAAAGAGAAAGAAAGTGCCATAGCGCTTGTTTCCGTGATCAGGTCTGTTTCAGGCCGTGACCAGTCAGTGTACGCCTGCTGATTTGATACATGCTCCTGTCCTGCAGTGTGTAGCCTGAGGAACACACCACACACACACACATACACAAACACACACACACACAATGCTTTCGGTGGAGAGGCAAGGGATAGTAATGGTGGAGAAGTTGACCACTGTCCTGGGAAATATGTTTTATGTCCCTCAACAAGCCAAAATAACTGCTAGCTTCATAGACATGGGCTTTTTCATTTATCACTCACAAAGAAAACAAGAACTGAGAGGAGGGCTGGTGTTGGTGCATTTCTGTTATGAACCGAGAGCCATGAAATATGAACAAACTCAATTTCAAGCTGAGCCCTTTAGGAGAAGCACTCTGATCCCTCAAGAAAGGGTTTTAACTGCCTCACTGCTGTCAATATTAAAGTAGGTGTATTCTTATAATATACTGTAATATGACTACATTCTTTCCATCTGTCACTTTGGATGATTACCAGTTAAACATGAGTACTACAGTATAATGGTTTAGGAGTCTTGGAAGCACAAACCTAAACATCAACATTAGACATTTGCTCCTGCTGGCGGTGATTGTGCAGGAATTGTTTTTTTTTCTATGGCATACTTGGAGATGCTTGGATGTCCCCAAATATATGAAGTCATCAACATTCTGCAGCTCAGATCCTCTGTGTGTGCTGGAGGCCACTGGGCTGGTGGTGCTTGATTGAGGACGGTTAACTCTTGTACTATAACCAAATTGAAACGGCATTACAATTGCTACTGTCCAAACTGTCTACTGCAATGGTATCCACACATTTACTCCACCCAGGGCAGTGATGGGTTTACAGCCTGCCCATCTGGCATTGAGTTAGGCTGTGCTCCAGGGTATGTCAGGGTGTCTGCACCAGTCAAGGGCTAGCTAATTCACATCTCTATCTGGTCTCAAATTAGTCACTGAATACCTGTATCTCTCTCTCCACCTCTCTCTCTCTCTCTCTCCACCTCTCTCTCTCTCTCCACCTCTCTCTCTCTCTCCACCTCTCTCTCCCTCTATCTTCCTTTCCCTGACACTTTTCTGTCTCTTCGATCACCTCTCCCTATCCAACTGTTTCTCTTCATACCTCCCTCAACCCACAACTCATCGACTCTCCCTCCTTCCTTCCATACCTTCATCCACATATCTCTCTCCCACCCTCCACCCACCTTTCTCCCTCCCTCCCTCCCTCCCTCCCTCTCTCCCTCCATCTCTCTCTTTCCCTCCCTCTGTCCAACTCTCTCTTCTTTCCTCCATTCACCTCTCTCCCTCCCTCCACTCCTCTCCCTCTTCTTCTATTTCCCTCACTTCACCTCTCTTACGATCTCTCCCTCCATCTCCCCCTCCATATCTTTCACTCCCTCCATCTCTTTCTTTCCCTCCCTGCATCCAACTCTCTCTTTCTCCATCCCTCCATTCCCCTCTTTCCCTCCTTCCCCCACCCTCCAGCTCCCTGCCTCCATGTGTTTGTTCTGCTGTGAATCAGGAGGAGGACCAGAAAAACAGACAGAAACAACAACGAGCTAATCACTCTCCACTACTTTCACACGATTATGTCACATTGAAGAGAACTATCTATAGCACTGTGCAGAAGCACTATTCCAGACAGGTAGAGCAAATTAAAAAAATAATTTGTACCATCCCTAACGACGGAGGGAGGGGTTATTTGAGAGGAAATGAAATGAATACCTTTGGGATGCGTCTTGTCTTCAAAGGCTTTGGTGTGATATGATGTCTCAAAAGTCTGCCAGAGAACCCTGCCTTGTTTATAGTTTTTTATTAATGACAGTGTAGCAGTTTACTTTCAGTGCCTCACTTAGGGTTAATATTTTAATTTGACAAAAACGTAAATTGTTTGGCATGTATGGTAACTGTGACGTAAATTGGTGTCCTTGGATTGAGTGATGGGCCCAACACATCATCAGTGCAAGATAGTGGGAAAGAGGCACGCTGAGGGAGGAAGATGAGGAGGGGAGGGAGTCAGTGCCATCTGTCTTTGTGTTCTGACCCACTGCCCTCCTCAGCGCCAGCCCGCCAAAATTAGGACCATCGCCACACCGACTAATTACAATGCGAGACAGAGGGCAAGGGAAAGAAGAGAGCGAGAAATGGTGAGATAAATGAGACAGTGAGAAAGAGAGACACAGGGAGAGGGGTGTGATTTGTCCCTTTTTAACATCAGCTGTAGCGACAGTGAACTTTTGGGCAGACATCAATTCCTCTGGACCAGTGTGTGACAAGAGAGGGAGGCTGGGATACAAATAGAGACATAGCGTAAAGGAGAGCGAGGGAAGGAAAGCAGAGACAGGGAGCAATGGAGAGAGAAACAATGAAGAAAATAATGAAACAGTGGGAGTGGAAAGACAGAGACAGGGAGAGAGAGAGAGAAAGTAATGAAGGGAGGAAAGGGAGAATAAAAGGGAGAGAATGAGAGACAGTGAGAGAGTGAGAGAGAGCAAGAGAGTACTAGAGATAGAGAGGTGTGCGTATATTGAGCATGAGGCGGAGGTTTGGCCTCCCAGGACTAAGAGGCTAAACTGGGTCAAGGTGACATCCCCTGCTGTGATAGTGCTCCAGGTTGCTGTGACAACGGCCCCAGCCTCAGGCATCCCACCTCATCTGTCATATCTGTCAGACAGGTGTGCCTGTGTGTCTCTGTCTGGTGTCACATTCCCTAAGCATGTGTTGGGTGGAACAAAAATATAGTAAAAGACCTTACTAAAATAATTCACTTAAACCTCCACATTTGTCACACTTTTTTATCAATCTTTAGCGCTGTCCTGGATGTGGCTGTAGAAGCCAGGAGATGGTTGGCTGTCTGGGTTAGGATATGTCTCTATGCTTGGTAGAGAGCCAAGACTGAGGTTGGAGAACTATGAGTTGTGATTGGTAGGTGTGTGTAGGGTTCCTGACTATATATTGGGGCCTATTTTTCCTGTCCCCAATTTTATTTTTTAGGCTTAGGTTTAGGTACATTTTTAATTGGGGTTAGGGTTAGGTAAGTTTTAACCATAAAAGTTAGGTTATTAAAGGGTAAATTTAGGGTTAGGTTTAGGGCAGAAGTTATCTTTTGGGTTAGAATTTGGGTTTGAAGTGTATGGTTAAGGTACCATTTGTTCGTGTTAGGGTAATATGAATTTGAATCATTTGTTAGTGTTAGGGTAATATGAATTTGAATCATTTGTTGGTGTTAAGGGTTAAGGCTATAGGAATTGGAATCATTTGTTGGTGTGAGGGTTAGGACAATAGGAACTGGAATCATTTGTTGGTGTTAGGGTTAGGGCAATACAGGTGCTGGTCATAAAATTAGAATATCATCAAAAAGTTGATTTATTTCAGTAATTCCATTCAAAAAGTGAAACTTGGATATTATATTCATTCATTACACACAGACTGATATATTTCACATGTTTATTTAATTTAATTGTGATGATTAAAACTGACAACTAATGAAAATCCCAAATTCAGTATCTCAGAAAATTAGAATATTACTTAAAACCAATACAAAAAAAGGATTTTTAGAAATGTTGGCCAACTGAAAAGCATGAACATGAAAAGTATGAGCATGTACAGCACTCAATACTTAGTTGGGGCTCCTTTTGCCTGAATTACTGCAGCAATGTGGCGTGGCATGGAGTCGATCAGTCTGTGGCACTGCTCAGGTGTTATGAGAGCCCAGGTTGCTCTGATAGTGGCCTTCAGCTATTCTGCATTGTTGGGTCTGGCGTATCGCATCTTCCTCTTCACAATACCCCATAGATTTTCTATAGGGTTAAGGTCAGGTGAGTTTGCTT
>JACXGI010003833.1:27374-59090 GCA_016801175.1 Esox masquinongy
ACTTTACACTGGACTTCAAGCAACGTGGATTCTGTGCCTCTCCTCTCTTCCTCCAGACTCTGGGACCTTGATTTCCAAAGGAAATGCAAAATTTACTTTCATCAGAGAACATAACTTTGGACCACTCAGCAGCAGTCCAGTCCTTTTTTTCTTTAGCCCAGCCGAGACGCTTCTGACGCTGTGTCTTGTTCAAGAGTGGCTTGACACAAGGAATGCGACAGCTGAAACCCATGTCTTGCATACGTCTGTGCGTGGTGGTTCTTGAAGCACTGACTCCAGCTGCAGGCCATTCTTTGTGAATCTCCCCCACATTTTTGAATGGGTTTTGTTTCACAATTCTCTCCAGGGTGCGGTTATCCCTATTGCTTGTACACTTTTTTCTACCACATCTTTTCCTTCCCTTCACCTCTCTATTAATGTGCTTGGACACAGAGCTCTGTGAACAGCCAGCCTCTTTAGCAATGACCTTTTGTGTCTTGCTCTCCTTGTGCAAGGTTTCAATGGTTGTCTTTTGGACAGCTGTCAAGTCAGCAGTCTTCCCCATGATTGTGTAGCCTACAGAACTAGACTGAGAGACCATTTGAAGGCCTTTGCAGGTGTTTTGAGTTAATTAGCTGATTAGAGTGTGGCACTAGGTGTCTTCAATATTGAACCTTTTCACAATATTCTAATTTTCTGATATACTGAATTTGGGGTTTTCATTAGTTGTCAGTTATAATCATCAAAATTAAAAGGAATAAACACTTGAAATATATCAGTCTGTGTGGAGTGAATGTATACATTATACCAGTTTCACTTTTTGAATGGAATTACTGAAATAAATCAACTTTTTTATGATATTCTAATTATATGACCAGCACCTGTAGGATTTGAATCGTTTTGGGGGTCTGCAAAAGGACAGTAAAACATTTTTGTAATGAGTGTGTGTCCTGGCTGATTTTATTGATCATCCGGTGTGAAAGTTGAGACAGAGGGAAGGTGATTAGAAAGCACAAGTTACACTCAGTAGAATACATACTGTTGCCAATATTCTGTTAATATTCACCAATGGGGACTTCCATTTCACTGAAAACCACGCTAACAGATGTTCTTTCTGTTTTTCAGTGAATCTACTTGACACGTCCTCGATATCAGGAGACTGGGGCTGGCTAACATCTCCCTCACATGGGGTAAGATGTGTCTCTCAAAAGATCTGTGTATGTGCCTGTGTAATCCATCACAAGATTAACAGTAACTGAGAGGTTTGAATCCCTGAACCAACAACGTAGAACATCTGTGGAGGTACCCTCAACCTAGTTGCTGCTTAAAATTGCTCTGGAGAAGTTCGCTAAATAACTGAAACGTGGAGTAAAGAGAAGAGGTAGGGTGAGATGGAAGGAGAAAAACAATTTGGAAAGGGTAGAGAAGTCTAAAGCAATTTTAGATAGTGAAAATATATGATTTCAATGTATTAAAAAAAGAGAGAGTTGGTGTATAGAGGAATGAGTGAGATATATAGGAAAACAATAAGAAAAGGGTGCATAGGTAAAAGAAGGGGCCAAGGGAGACCAGCACGGGAGAACAGGGTCGTCCCCTTTCCTCATCAGTAAAATAGTCTAGTGTAAGGGAGGGATGGGTGAGGCATGGTGTGTTGAATTATCTCAGCACGATTAGAGTACACAGACACACACACCTACACACACTAACACCTACACACACACACACCTACACACACACACACACACACACACACACACAGACACACACACACACACACACAAACATTAAGGCTGTCACTATCCACTTCATGCTCATGTAAAATATGTCACCACTCTGATTTACCCAGCATGCTTTACTCCCCACAGAGACACAATTTATCCAATCAACCAATCAGCTCGTTGTCTGCTGATGTGATCATTAAGACCCAGACATTAGGGTGCAGCATCTGGGTGATGGCAGCGTAATGTTGGGATTAACATTCCGAGACTATCACACGGAGTTCTAATCTGCGTTACACGTTACGGAATTCTCATGTTTTCATTAGAGAAAACGCCTTTAAAGGCTATTCAGTTCAAGACAGGATCAGGACAGTGGTTAGAGGAGACATATTTACAATTTTTCTCGATTGCTAACAAGCATCGGTCCATACTGAAACCACAATTGAACTCTTCACACAGTCTGCATTTCTAACATGCACCTTGGCCAAACAGTTAATCTCACCTCCAAAACTTACTAAAACCACCAAAACACTTCATGCATGTCTCAAAATAAGCTTGTTCAACCATAACACTGGCAACAATTCTCACTCGGAAACACACATTGTCACTCATAACACACTGACCTAAAAAACACTAACAACAGGGAGCAATACATAAATGATTAACTTTTATCTTGTATGTTTTCAAAATGATTTTTTACATCAGTCAGTATTTGATTATAGAATAACACCTCACTTTACTGACTGTGAAAAAAAACATGTGCTGCGAATATATTGTTTTGCAGGTGGTGGAGTATGAATGAGAAAAGAGTTCATGGATTTTGGAGAATATTGTTTAAACTGCATCAAAAAGTACCCAGGAATGGTTACAGAAGAGACACTAGACTGTTCTGAGGGGGGCAGTGAGCAGCCCAGATCTGAATGATTAAAGAAGAGATGCTAGACTGTTCTGGGGGGGCCAGTGAGCAGCCCAGATCTAAATGGTTAAAGAAGAGATGCTAGACTGTTCTGGGGGGGCCAGTGAACAGCCCAGATCTAAATGGTTAAAGAAGAGATGCTAGACTGTTCTGGGGGGGGGCAGTGAGCAGCCCAGATCTGAATGGTTAAAGAAGAGATGCTAGACTGTTCTGGGGGGAAGAGAGAGACCCTGTTGTGAGATCTGGAAACAGCAGGTGGTGGAGTATACCCCACAGACATGGAAGAATTAGACACAGTCTCTACTGAAAGATGGGCCAAATTGTCAGTAGAAAGGTCCAGGGCGCTCAAGGAGCGTTTTCTGCAGTTACCTTTGCCAAAGGCTGAACTAACTCAAGAGTGTCTTTAATTTTATTCATGTCGTTTTTCCTTTTTTCCTGAAATTTCAATTTTCAACTTAAGTTTACAAAATAACATTGGGTCTACAAATCCAATTCCAAGGTGTGGAAACCTGTAGTGGCATGGTTGTTGTGAGGCCTCTCACAGGTGTGTGTGTTTGTATGGGCGTGAGGAAGACTTACAGAAATGTGTGCGAGACCTCCAAACAAGCTGTAAAGATTGAGGGACAAAAAAGGATAGGCATCAAATTGAAATGTGTGTTTGTCCGTGTGTGCGTGTATTTCATGCGTGTGTGTGCGTGTGCGTGTGCGTGTGCGTGTGTGTGTGTGTGTGTGTGTGTGTGTGTGTGTGTGTGTGCGTGCGTGCGTGTGTGCAGCAGCGGTGAGAGGCTGAACTTTTGTAGCATTGCCCTTGTGGGGCTCTCCCCCATGGGTCTGTGATAAATGGATGTTATGACAGCTTCTGTCATGAGAATTGCACACACGCAGACACACAGAAAACAGGGGTCATTTTGTCACTTTGACGGTTGGTAGTATAAGTTTCAAAATGTGCCACCACAGCAACACCTGACAGACAGACTGACATACAGACTGACATACAGACTGACATACAGATTAATATACAGACTGATATACAGACTGACATACAGATTAATATACAGACTGATATACAGACTGACAGACAGATTGACTTTCAGACAGTCAGACAGACTGACGGACACACACTTACATACAGACTGACATACAGACAGTCAGACAGACTGACACAGACTGACAGACATAAAGACTGACAGACATACAGACTGGCAGACAGACTGAACGACAGACTTACATGCAGACTGACAGACAGACTGGCAGACAGACTGGCAGACAGACTGACAAAAAGACTGACATGCAGATTACTATACAGACTGACATACAGACTGACTGACAGACAGACTGACATACAGACTGACAGACAAAAAGAATGATAGACATACAGACTGACAGACAGACTGAACGACAGACTGACATGCAGACTGACAGACAGTCTGAGAGACAGACAAGACTAGGCAGGTGTGAGGAGATGGAGAACAGGTATAGCTCACTATCCACAGGGAAATGAATAATGGCAGCAGTAAGATTGGGCTTGAGGTAGATAGATTAGTGAGTGTGTGTGTTACTGTGGTTCTGGAATGGATTAAAATTGTCTCCCTACTGCTCATGGAGTGTGAAACTCTGGGCAGGCATGGTGAGTGGCAGAGATAGATACCAACATGTGTGTCAGTCAGTAAGCGATAAAGAGAGGGAGGGATGGAGGGATGGAGGAATGGAGGAATGGAGGAATGGAGAGGTAAGCGGTGGATAAATGGATAACGAGGGGGTGGAGAAGGAGTTGAATTTTATTGTTAACATTTAAAAGCTTGTGTCTGAGTGTGTCCAGTAAAGATGAAGCATAGAAAGCAAATGTCACACCGTGGCCAAGAGATGCTGTTACTGAACTAAATTCAGCAGCATAGAGCCACCCCAGGGTCAGACCAAAAGCTGCTCTGAATACCATTATCTTTAATCAGTAGACATCAGTAGACACTCTTTCATAGTTCCGAGCTATCCACCAGAGTTGAGTATTAAGGCTTGACTTGTGTTGTTGGCTGACATGTGGCTGTGACTTCCATGGGGTCAACCTGTGCCCAAACATCTGTCTGTTCAACTTTCCAATTTCCTAATGCCTGCATGAGTGGTGCTATAATTAAGATGTAAGGCACAAGGGCGTGTAGTTTATGGCTAAAAGTTGTTGTTAGACGCAATGCATTGTGGCAATATTCCACAATTCCTACAAGATGACTTATTGCAATTATAAAATGGTTACCAACTGAATTTGAGCAATAAAAAGTGATTTGATGTCATGCCCGTGGTTTACCATCTTAGTGAATCACGTAAGAAATTATTATTTTATATGCTACAGTCTTTATTGTTGTTGTTCTGAATCCAGTCTGCCTGCAAGTTGTCGTAATGTTGTCAGGTTCACATCCTGTTGTCAGGTTCACCAAACTGTTGTCAGGTTCACCAAACTGTTGTCAGGTTCAACATCCCGTTGTCAGGTTCACATCATGTTGTCAGGTTCACCATACTGTTGTCAGGTTCAACATCCTGTTGTCAGGTTCACATCGTGTTGTCAGGTTCACCATACTGTTGTCAGGTTCAACATCCTGTTGTCAGGTTCAACATCCTGTTGTCAGGTTCACCATCCTGTTGCCAGGTTTACCATTCTGTTTTCAGGTTCTCATCTTGTTGTCCGGTTAACCATTCTGCTGTCAGGTTCACCATTCTGCTGTCAGGTTCACCATTCTGCTGTCAGGTTCAACATCCTGTTGTCAGATTCATCATTCTGTTGTCAGGTTGTCAGCATCTCATAACCAGCCTATATGTAGATCTCCAGTCTGCCCTGTATGTAAGTATTTCAGAGATGCGGTCAGCAGTATAGTCTCCTGTGAGTAGTTAGCTACTTAGTTTAAATAGTAACAGTGCTGCCACAGAAGTATTACATTTGATTAACACTTGATAACATGATGTGGACCATGAACATTTGGTCTGGCAGGATGATACAGGCAGTAGAGAGCCTGAGACACAGTGAGCAGCAGGTACAGAGAAGCCTTTAACCCTCTTCTTCATTTGGGAGTTACACGTCATCTATATGTGTAAACAATGTTTGAATAAAGTGCTTCTGGTCTTTCTATGCCATAATCCACAAAAATCATACAACAACCCCTGAAAAATGTCATTTTTTCTGTAAGTGTATACACTGTGTAACAGAATCAATGGAATCCATGTGTTCTTCATAAAACAACAGGACAAGGAAACGTCGCGCAAATCAGTTAAAGGATGAAAGATACACGCAGAACTCTGCCAAAACATGCATTTTCTATCACCTTGTTCAACAAAAAAGGGTTAGGTTCCGTTTATTTAATATTAGTTATTGGTTTCAAATCAGAAAAGATTTAGTTCCATTTAGCGGATCTGAACACATTAAGATATGAGATAAAATCAGAAAGGAGACAAATACCTTTCCAGTCACTGTATCATACCGTGTATAGTGCAGATGCGTTGTGCTTTTGTAGAATAGATCAAATTGAGCTCTCAGCAGTGCACCTGCCTTTTCTTAGTTGTATATTTAAAGGTATCTGCAGTTCGCTTATATAGGCCTATGTCTACTGATTAAAAACACCTATAGCAAAATACAATGAATAACATCACCATAATGGGCTCTGAAATTATAATGTGATGTTAAGGATGAAACTGAAAACCATTAAAAAAGTGCTATGCCAACAGTCCTATAGCCTACATAAATGATACGTTATTAGTAAAGCAGTTAAACGCTGACACAACCCTTCAATGTGCTTGCGATAGTCCACTCTTGTTTTTAAATTCAGAACGCGGAACACAGAGGCGGTGTTTGAATTAGCGCCGAAATGTTTTTTTTTTAGGCAGGGCACTACTGATGTTCCCCACTGAATGTGCCCAGGCAGACCCGATGTCATTATACTGAGCTGAGATAGGACCACAATGCAAACTCATCCACCTCCCAAAGGAGTCACGCAAATCTGTTTACATTTGAGTGCATTTAGATGTGACAAGCATTGCTTATTATCCAAAGACAAATGTGCATACAGTTAATATTATTCTTAGTGTGATTTGGGGATTCATCTTATACTTGGGCAGAGAGATAAAGGGGAAAAGGCATGTTCACCCGCGGTAGGCTTCATACCTGTGTTGAGCCATGTCCTCAGGATACAGAGGTTAGGTTAGTAGAAAAGGCTGGGTCAAATATCTCCAGTAGATTGACCGGAGAGAGGTTTTAAAATATGTTCTACCAGGGCTGACTGATGGGACACATGACACTCTGTAATAGACTGCTGATTAGCCCAGTGTGCATGCTTGTGGTCGCGTGTGTGTGTGTGTGTGTGCGGGTGTGTGTGTCGGCTAGAGAGAGAGGAAGAAGGATTGAGAGGTCATTATTACCGCCCCATAGCTCTAGCCCATGTCTGTGTCTCGTTTATGACATCATGACGGATCACTTTTCCCTGTCAGGGGGCCCCCTTCCATCCAATTTAGTCAGGCAGCACTGAGGACGCCCGTTGGCAGCACCAGGAGCCCAAGAGAGCCTCAAAACTCAGTCTCAGTCTCTTTCTCTCTCTGTGGCTATTTCCCTCTATTTCTCTCCCTCTATCTCTCTCTCTCCCTCTCTCTCTCTCTCTCTCTCTCACACACACACACTTACACACACATGCTGTATGTCAGCAGCCATCAGGCAGAGAAGGAAGACTTCATTATCTTGCCGTCCGCTCCTTGTCGGCCATGACGGGCTCATCCACTAGCCGCCCTGCGATGCAATCGATACTGTTGACAGGACTCTGCGTGTGTGTATGTGTGACAGTGGAAACCATGATTTGGATGAGATAATGATGAGCCCAAGTGTAACACACCCCTCGCAGTCATTATCATCACACACAAACAAACACAGCCTCTCTATCAGGTACACACACGTAGCACTCTATCAGACACACACTCTGAACTCCCTAAGGGTCTGAAGCAGGTGCAGTTGTCACCTGTTACAGTGTGTGATTGATAGTACAGATGGATTGTGCCGAAAAACATCTCTGACACACACAAACACAAACACACACACACGGTGTCAGCGCTCAGGCTAGCCTCCAGAGAGCGAGAGAGATGGGAGCGAGGGGAGTGTAGGGACTTGTGAGCGGAGCGACTTGGCAGGGAAAGGGAAGCATGCTTATGACCTTGTGTCATTGATGAAATATAGCTTTCTGAATATGCTGAAATCTGTGTACTATGACAAAGTGGCTTTTCAATGATCAGTCATCAGGCCTGTTAGAATGCATAGACATGGAGTCTCACTGATATGGGATTGGATCATAAGAGATGCAATGGATTATACAAAATCTATAGACTACATGCTCGCCCGCATTACAACACACACACACACAAACACACACACATACAGTTAAAATTGGATCTCAGAATAGACACCAATTACACATTCCTCCCGACTGATACTAGACCTGTGCAATTAACACTTATATTCTAAAAAGGTTATCGCTGTCACAACGCACTCATGCACATACACACACACCACACACACACACAAACACACACAAACACCACACACACACACACACACACACACACAGTTAGGTGTCCAGGCTATTAAGAGATGCTGTGTATATATACTGATAGTGTGTGGTACAGAGTGACTAGTGACACTAATGTGATATTTCCATTTTCCACCAGTATTAACATGCAGAAATGTTCCATTCCAAATATACACCATAACCACCTCTGCAAACCCCAGAGACAGGCAGAACAGCAGAGCATATCACAGTTATTCCACATCTAACTCTGACACTTTATCTTCTTTTTTTCTTTCCTTTACTATGTCTTGTTTCCCAATCCCTCGGTCCTTTGCTCTCTGTCTGATGTCTATCTGTTTTTCTGTCTGCCTGTCTGACTGATGTGTTTCTGTCTGTCTGTCTTTCTGTTTGACTGATGTCTTTTTGTCTGTCTGTGTGTCAAATTGTCTTTCTCTTAATTTGGTTAGTTGGCATGGAAACACAAGTGCAAAATAAGAAAAATAAAATAATAAATTACAGTTGTGACACAAATTGAAAACATTACACAAGCAAATGTATTAAAAGGAGATGGGCATTTCAATACAGCTTAATATTTCAATTATATTACTACAGTAGCATGTACATGTACAATGTACAAGTAGTTAAATACTCCCTAATGTACCAAGTGAATATATTAAATTGTTTTAAAATATTATGGATAATTTAGCTATTTGTTTTGGAATTTTAGGACTGCTGTAGTTATAAATAAATACAATTATTTTGGCTCTATTCTTGAATCATTTTGATTTTAAATCAAACAATTTATACAACGTTAAATCCCCTTTTGGGCTAGATGTTGTTTAAAGGTGCATCATCTATAACTAGAATCATATACGTCAGTTTAAACATGACATTGCAAGTTTGAAGCAAGTGGTTCTGATGACATGTCATGGGCTCATATTAGCATACATATTCAGGGTCGCGATCTGGCTCAGTAGTGTCACTTGAAGTGTTCTCCTGCAGTTCCCTCAGGATGTTTGTGCTTGTGTATCACTCTGCGGCTGGGGGACCCTAATTGGTCTTCTGACACCGGCTTAATGTTTAGATTTTAGGACATACACGGTACAGTATGGATCATTCATCAAAATGTAAACTTGCCAGTTCTCTCACAACAATGCAACAACAATAGGAAAAACCTAAGGAAACAATGCCAAGTGTTAAGTTGATGAACATGCTTTGGCTTGGGTGTGTCATAACTGCTGACTGAGAACTCTGTGGATCTCTTACAGGCACCTCCTGCAGTTTAGTACCAAGCAGTTCCCATACCAGGCTATGATGCAGCGCCCTGGGATGTTTGCATGGGTGCAGTGGCAGTATTTGTAGAGGACCCCGGGTGGCAGGCCTAACTTCTTCTGTTGAACCCTTTTCCGCACAGTCGTGGCAACATTGTCTGTATTGATAGTCCGCAACAAGTCCGCTCATACGTGAACACTGGGAACTTTGGAAACTGCTGTGTCTGCTGTTGCTCTATTGATATGGCTCTGCGTTCCCTCCTTTGATTACCTTTGTTTTGCTGATGTTGAGAGATTGTTATCCCGCTACCACACAGCCACTTTGCCTGCCTCTCTCCTGCAGGCTGATTGTCCTGGCGAACAGGCCTACAGCGCCGGCATCATTCGTGAAGCTGATGACGGTTGGTGTTGTGCTCAGCCACACGCTCAAGGATGAACAGGGAGTAAAGCAGAGGGCTGAGGACACACCCCTGTGGGGCCCCAGTGTTAAGAATTAGTGAGGAGGAGTGTTGTTGCCGGTCTTCACAGCCAGTCTGCCTGTCAGAAGGTCCAGTATCTGACCTGTGCAGTGGGGTGCAGTGGGGTGCAGTGGGGTGCAGTGGGGTGTCCAGGTCCAATGCTCTGAGTTCAGTGAGTTTGCAGGGAAGAGTTGTGTTGAATGCTCATTGACTCTACAGTCAATGAACACCGTCACCACACAGATGCTCTTCTTCTCCAGGAGAGTTTCAGCTGTGTAAAATGGACCCTGTGATTATGTCAATCTGCTGTTGACGTCTTCTGCTGCTGAGATCTTGCAAGCCTCTTAAAGCGATTCATGATGACGCGGCGAGAGCTACAGGGTGACATCTATTAGGACATGTCACCTCGGTGTTCACGAAGCAGCTGCCTCCTGCCTGATTGCCCATAAAAGTCACTCCTATTTTCGGGCAGTATGTTTTCAAAAATTGCCTGGCTAGACATTTGTGTTGGAAGAGTATAGCTAACCTTGTTATCTAATGTCAGAAACATTACTAGCTTCTCTTGCGAATGTTTATCATTGTCTGTGCATATATGGGGCTGGTTGCATTTGAATGAGTCATTATTAGGGTACCAATGATTGTACTGACTTGTACTTCTTAGCTTTAGACATAGCTTCAAAAGGTTAGGGGACTTCAGATGTGTATGGTGCATGGTTGTTCATTTGTGTCAGTAGGAAACATTGATAGTAAGAATCCTTCCAGGTATAAAATCTGCTTTCGGGTTTGATTTGAATTGAAGATTATGTCGTGGAGGCTTGTATTCTGTATAATTCATGTGAAAAGGTCCCAAGTTTATCCACCTCCAAAACTATGTTTTAGTAGAAAAATGTATCACCACATCTCTCCCTTTCAATTTCTCTTAAACAACCACAGTTTCACCCTCTGTGTATCTTCTATTCCTCTCTCATGGTTTGATCATCCCTCTGTTTTTATATCTGTATTTCCCTCAATCCCTATCTCTATTTCTTTCAATCCTTCTTTCCGTTTGATCCCTCCCTCGCTTTCTATTTGTCCATCCCTCTCTCTGTCCTTGTATCACACTGTTGTTTTATCCCACCTTTCCTCCCTCCCTCCCTCCCTCCCTCCTGCCTGTCCTCCTCTCTCATTCTATCTATCTATGCTCAAACTGACTCAAAGGTTCTTCCGAACCACAAACTAATCTGAAATTAAATCTCTCTAGGAGCAGAGCATTTTCAGATGTGGTTTTCTCTGTGATACAGTATGTGTTTCTGCAGGCCGTGTGAACGTTGATGAGAGGGAGCAAGATTCTGTTAGGGGAGGTCTTTCGGTGACAAGGGTACTACGTCTGACTTTACATTTGCCTGATTCTCTATGAGAGGAGACAGAATAGGTGTTATTGAAGGTTTGTGTGACTGCTGTGCACCGAATTCACCCTCTTTCTGTATTTGTATGTAGGTGCTGATCATCCTTCTGATCCATCTCCAGTTAATGACTACCTCTTTCTGACAAACCCTGGAGATCTTCTCTTTGTACTCGGCGCTGTATTGTTGCTGTAATCATTATATTTCACTGTGAAGGTGGTGTCTTTATGGTAGACTAGGTACACATTCTTTGAGAAAAGAAAACCACACTTGGTACATAGCAATGTATTGATGTGAATAACCTCTGGTAGCTGCAGAAGGCAGTTGTATTAAACATCTTAAGCGGCAATCTATTATGACGCCATTTCTGATAGGTCAGACCACAGGAACACGTAGTGTCTTCTGTTTCCTTCAGAACCCATTGGAACAGAGTGGACCGGACCAATAAATAAATCAGACAGCAGGAGAAAAACCTTAATCAATTTTCTTTTTTTTTTTTGCAAAGTCAATCAAACACAGTTATTGCTTGATATTTTTTTACGCGTTTCAATCCTTACATAAATTCAAATATTAATATTTTTATATATCATTCAAACAATTTAAAATTATTCATAGTATAATTTATGGTGCATACTGTGCATCTAATACATTTTGCTGGTCTGTCAGGCAGTAGTCAGTCAGTAAATGATCAGTAAAAAGTCAGGGAGTAGTCAATCAGTCGGTAATCAGTCAGTACTCAGGCAGTAGTGAATCAATTGTCAGTAGTCAATCAGTAGTCAGTAAGGCAGAAGAGTGTCAGTAATTAATAACACCACAGTGGGTTTTGCTGTGTTTGTTACTGCTCATATCCTCTTTGCATTAACTTAGACAACAACCCTCGCTCTTTGTTGTTAAAGGGATTATTATAAATAAATAACTTGTAATGAAAATGAACATGAAAGAATACATGGAAATCAAGGCAGGGACAGAGGAAGAGATATGATTATACATCTGAAGTGTTATAATTCATATAAAGGTCCTCTTCTGTGTAGTTATGCATATATATATATATATATATATATATATATATGCATATATATATATATACACAGCTCTGGAAAAAAATAAGAGACCACTGCACCTTTTTCTTTCCTTTCCAAAAAAGCTGGAAGGAAGGTTTTGAGTGAGGAACAGAAGGGTTTAAATTAAGAGACCACTGGAAATTGAACGCTTCTGTTCCTCACAAAAAAAACTTTCATTTTCAACTTTTTTGGAAAGGAAAGAAAAAGGTGCAGTGGTCTCTTTATTTAATCTTTATTAAAACACAAGTACCAGTTGATTAGTTAGTTAGTGTGTGTGTGTGTGTGTGTGTGTGAGAGAGAGAGAGAGAGTGAGATGAAGAGTGAGGAAGGAGAGAGAAGGGAACCTGTCGTGGCTGCCACATGTGATGTATCCTGATGGGAGATTGTCTGGCTTGGCAGGCAGGAAACAGATGTGCAATTTACAGACCAATTAATTTATCTCTCTCTCGCACACACTCTCTCTCTCTTTCACTCTTTCATGCACACACACAAACATACACACACACACTCGTCCACTCTCTGTGACTGTAGCAATAGAGTTGTCTCATCTCCCTGTCACTCAGGCAAACAAACACTCCATGGAACACTCAGTGGAGCTGACAGCAGTCGGCCAATCACTGTAACCCTTTATCCCACTGTCACAACAAATTGATGCTTTCTACTTGTACAGATCTCTGTCCATCCGTTCATTAAGTCGCATGCAATATCTCAACCACAAATGGGCTGATTTTGACAAAACGTTGGTGAATGATGCATGTTGCCAAAGATATCCATAAAATTATAAAATTGCACTGACTGGCTGATTGACTGATTTACTAATTAAAGCAGACTTACGCTTTTAACCCAACTCCAGCTTTGAGTGGGGGTAGGGACGCCTGGGGATAGAGGAATAGATCTGTCATTTACAAAAGCAAACATTATAGTAATCAACCGAAATTTGTCACACGTGATAACTCAAATGGCCCAAGAGAATGTGTTCAATCACATGTGGGGCTTGACATGATTACTGTTACCATGTTTTATACCTCATGAACACACCAAGAAAGGACACCAGGTGGGTCTGATTCATTACAAGAAAACACCCTTCAACTCTGAAATTCATTCCTAGAGACAAAAGGTGGGTCTCCAAAGTGAAGAAGGGAGTATGAAAAAAGATGTTGACGGGAAGGAGGGATAATGAGAGAGATAGAGAGGTCCTACATTGGCTAATTAGAGCAGGCCTCCAAGAGTTCAAGGACGATTTCAATTTAGCAGATAAAGATGAGAGGAGGAGGGGGTGAAGAGGGGTGAGATGGGTAAGACTTCCAAGATCTTAATTACTGCACTGATTTTTCTGTGGTTCTGCCCAGGGGGAGGCGGGTGAGGAGTGGTGAAGAGGGGTGAGGAGGGGTGAGGAGAAGGTGAGTAGAGGGGTGTTGTGGGTCTCATTGGGAAGCCCAGTGTTCTTAGCTGGAGCAAAATTCTGTTAGCTCCGGCCAAAAGCTCTTCTTAGGTCAAGTCTTTGCCTTTCAATTACCCAGACACTCGCATAATGCATTCAGCTCAGAAGGAACTCACTAAGCCCCAGGAATGGACACGCACCCACGCTTGCACAAACTACACACACACACACACAAATGCATGCACACATGCCCACACAGTCACAGACACACAAGCACACTCTCTCTTATTCCCTACACACTGCTCAGTGAAAATAATCATTTTTGATAACCATTGAGACATTCTGTCAAATAGGGTAAAACCCGCCTCAACTACCTCATTGGCAATTACTCTCTTTGACCTGAGTTCTACATCAGTAGAATCTGTCAAAAGTTTTGTGGTTTTAATACATTCAAATGCAGACTTGCAATAGTATTTGGTCTACAGTAGCACAGTGTTTTCATCTGCGTCCTGTTTTTTTCCACTTCCCGGGTTGTTCCACTTCCTGGGTTTTCCCAGTTTATGATCCAACTGCAGGGTTACATGCATTGGGTCAATTTAGCCCTATTAGCACAGGACTAATATTAATCCTTGATTACTAATGAACTTTTGTATGACATCTTCCACACTTGTCAGATTTAGCAGGGCTTGTCACGGATTACAGAGTAAAACCCAATTGCAACTTGCCCAGCAAAACATACCTTCCAGAGTATGCTTGCTTTGGAAAAGTAACACCGAAATGTTTGAGAGTGTATGCTGTTCCGAGCAACTATGAGATCTACTATCTGTTGTTGAAGTAAGACTTTTAAAAAGTTTAACATTCACAAGGACTCTTTCAGCCAGCCGGTGTCAGAAGACCCAAGAAAGACTTCAGCCACCCAACTCATACCCTCAACTGCAATCCCAAGGAAGACAGCCCTTAAACCCTACACCCTCAGCCCGTGAATGACGTTTTACATCATCACATCTAAGTGTTCTTGCAAGTGCATTTGCCCAATCAAGGGAGAGCGATCAGAGTTAGCTAAATCACTACGGATTTTACTGACTGGCTATTCACCGCAAGAGGAGTATGACCAACGAGGTTTGAGTCTGACACCAAAAGGTTGTCACGTTGAGGAAATTTGACAGTTCGCGGTCACCGGCGCTAGACACATGAATACAGTTTGCATTGAATTGTGGGTGATATCAATCCTGCAAGAGAGCAAAGTTGGTCACTAGTCCCCTCAAGCTAAATCAAGGGCAGAGAGGCAGCTTTTGTAAATTGGACCGGCACTTAAGATGGCAAACAAAACTTCAGTCAGTCTAGATAGGGATTCCCTCGAGGGAAAGTGACAAGGGTGAGTGCTTAGGGTCTGTCTACTTGGTGTAGGGAGTCCAGCCATGCACTGCTCTCTATACTACTGCATGGCTGGCATGTTATGCAGCGCCAGTGCTTCAAGTCTTTAACTGACATGACCCTGTACAGCTTCTATCTATATTGTTACAGAAGACCATAAAACAAGAATCTCAAATGATTGTCAAATGACTTTCCAGTGTATCCCCATTTTAACTCTTTAGTACAGACTGTATGTATAAACACTAGATTGAGCCTAGTAGTAGATCAAATGATAAAGTCAGTACATCATATAAATAACGAATAATAGTTCAGCTGTGTTTTGTTCCCTGAGAATAAGTTTAATGGAATCGTAGATCAATTACATGTTTATTAACCCAAAAGAAGTACATGGCCTAAACATTAGTTTAGAATGTCAACTGATCTATTTTGTGATTATTGAAAACAGCTGGAGTTAGTATCTATATTCTACCTTGTATCCAGTCCACGTAGCGTATAGACCTATACATCATACTAAAGCACTAAGTCGTGACCGGGTCTTGATTTATAAAGTAGGTAGACAGGCATCAAAAATGGGTTTACCAAAATGGGTGCAAAGAAAACATTGAGTCCTGAGGGCGAAAACAGCTTGTTGATGACAGAGATAAAAGGAGAATGGGAAGAATTTGTGCAAGCCAGCAGGCAGGCTACATACAGGCAAATAACATTGCAGTGCAACAGTGGAATGCACGATTGTCGGTTGAGCTATTGCAGCAGACAACCACACCAGGCTCCACTCCTTTCAGCTAAAAACAAGACGAAGTTGCTCCAGTCGGCAAGCAATCACCAACACTGGACAATTAAGAGTGAAAAAATGTTGACTGGTCTGACAAATTTTGGTTCACTTCACTTGAATGAATAGACTGTTTACAGATAGATATATACTGTACGTACCACTATTCAATCAGCCGCAGCTTCCTTTAAAACGTTTACCTTAACGTTTACCTTAAAGATCCCATGACCTAACGAATTCACTCTAATCCAGAGAAAAGTACTCCTCAACCAGTTCTACATGGGTGTACATAAAAAACTGCCCACAAGTATATATAATAAAGTACTTTAAAGTAAGCAAGCGTAACACAGCATATTTCAAGGTTGAACAGTGTGTGAGCTTTTGCTATTTAAATACATGGTCGGTGATTTATGGGCTGAGTGTCAGCCTCTCTTAAAAACAATGCAGGAAGTTTATAAGTTGTGTGTGGGAGGAATTGTTCATGTATTTTAATTTTGTGAGCATGTAAATTGTAAAATGTATCATATTACAAATCATATTTTTTTCTGTTGGGTGGAGGAAAAGCATCACAAGCTTGTTGTCGCCCTCAACCCTTATTTTGAAATGAGGATGGTGTGTCTTTAAGTTAATAGGCAGAACTTTTTTTTACAACAATCTCTAAGAATTGATGTTTCCAGGTTTTTCATAGTATGCATTTTCATATAAACACATCAACTTGTTTAAAGCATCTATTCTATTTAGAGGCAGTTATTTTTAACTAACATTATTGCAGGACCTTGCAAAAATTTTACGAAAACACAAGGAGGCCAATGAGGACAAGATCAGTATTATCAGAGGACCTTAGAATTAGCTGTCAAAAAATAATTCTCACTCTATAGTTGTCACTCTGGCTAAGTAAAAATGACTGACATGGCATGTTCCAATGGAATTAACATTACCAATCAGATGATTTGTGCTTGCAAACCTACTTACGTATGTTGACTTTCCCTACTAAAACTAATCCTGTGCAAATAGGGGTATAGATACCTGATAAATGAGATATGAGACACAATGTCAGACCAGGGGGGTTGTAGGGGCTGGCTTTCATATTATTTTTTGTGTGAGAATAAATATTATCTGTGAGAGTAAATATCATTCCTCAAATCTCAATATTGGAATAGCTACCACTTTGTTTTAATGTGTAAATAATATTTAAAAGTATATTATAGTACAATATGTAATCTGAACAAAAGTTAAAGGAAAATGTACATTTGCACTGTATAAACCTAAAATGAAATGCCCTGTGAAAACAAACTCGAGATAACATAAAAATCTGTATTGAAATTAAATTTAAAATCTATTCATGATGAAAACAACCCATGTTTGCGTTGTCCCCAAAAATCGAATGTCTTGGTCAAAATAAGCCAGCATTAGTTCTGTCCAGTAATTATCCAGTTTTGGATGACTAAATGCAAAACATTGACTGTTCACAGCTGGATTAGAGAGGAAGAACACACAAGAATACAAGAATCATGAGTTATTTGGTTATCCACTGTAGGCCTTATATGTTTAATCTACATAGATGTGTGAATGAAGACAATTCACTAAGGAAATACAAACAGTACTGTAGGTGTAGTTACTGCTTATATTTCCCCCAGACAGCTAGGCTAATCACAGCACACCCATGACACGGACATCCTTAACCCAGCAATACCACTCACACTTCATATATAGCTCTGAAGAGAGAAGGATGCGCTGCTTCAGATATCACATTCTTGAGTGTCAAACATAAAGCACACAATGGATATCTAGTCCCTTAAAACAGATAATCAATCGACATGCCTACAATTGGCAGAATGAATTAAGCATTGATGCCTGACACACTGGAGGGAGAGTGGGTAATTACTGAGGGACTAATTAAAGCAATAGGCTGGCGTCCATATAAAAATGTGTCGGACTGTAATACTGTTAGCTATGGATGGAAATATAATCATGCTGTGACAGTAGCAGATCTGCCTGACTAACTGCATGCTGTTGCACTGTTTTATTCAGTATACCTTTTCAGGGATTAGACACAAAACAATACAACAGAGCAGTAAAATGATCAGATACAAAGTGCTCTATATTTATGAACCCCTGGATGTTCAAACACTACCTCTGATTGGAGGGGATTGTCTATTAGATTTTTTTTCTCTTAACCCCTTTTGTTTTCCTTTTCTCTTTGTCCCTCGGTCCATCCTGCAGTGGGATGCGATAAATGAGATGGATGAGTATTTCAGTCCCATCCACACGTACCAGGTGTGTAACGTGATGAGTCCCAGTCAGAACAACTGGTTGAGGACGGGCTGGATCCCTCGTGACGGAGCCAGGAGGATCTACATTGAACTCAAGTTCACCCTGCGAGACTGTAACAGCATGCCTGGTGTACTGGGCACCTGCAAGGTACCAGAGGAAGACGAGCAAAAACAACATCCTTTATATAGCTTCAGTTTCAATATGGCAAAACTTTCAGAGTGAAAAAAAAAAAAACTTTATAGTTATTATTATTATAGGATTTTCCACACAATGGTCCTAGAAATATTAATGATGTATATTTGGCTTTTAACACATCTATTAACACACCATCGTGTTTCATGTGTAGGTGTTACAAAGCAAAAAGTCTGCGTGTGATGCTTTCTCTGCTATATTAATATTATTTCTTATTTTGTTAAAAAACAATGAAAAATGTAAACATGGCTATAGGAAAAACAACATTTGGCAAAGAAATATTTATTTGCCAAATAATAATAATAATATCCTACAGGAATATAAAAGTTCTAGAGTGAGATCTCTTACTTCGGGGGTTATCACTGTGAAAAAGGTGTAGTTGACCTGTGACCAATCGCAACACTTCTTTTCTTTGTCATTGCACATCCTGCAAACCATAGACAGAAATAGACCATTTGAAATCGACTTTTTCATTCTGTTAGTAATGCGTACATCCCAATGGAACTTTGACAAGCACACTTGTAGTATATTCTGTTCAAAACTATATTAAAGAATTTGCTAAATCCAAATTGTTTTATTTTACAGCATTAATTTTAGATTTTGCAATATCCAGTGCATACTTTCTTGTAGAAATATTTTATTGAAATTAAAATGCTACTCATATTACAGAGCAAGCAGTAAAGTACAATTTTAGTGTCTTGGTTCTGATTTGTGAGGTATCATTCTTTTCTGTTCACAGTCCATTCAGTTCACATTTTTCGATGTGGTGTAGTAATTAATGAGTACATGTGTTCTTTTATTTGATGAACAGGAGACATTTAACCTGTATTACTATGAGTCCGACCGAGCTGTGGGTGCAGCCATTGTAGAGACCCAGTTCATCAAGATCGACACCATTGCTGCTGATGAGAGCTTCACTGGAGTGGACCTAGGAGTCAGGAGGCTTAAACTCAACACTGAGGTACGCTCACTCATTATCACCAAAGAGCACAATTACGTAGGTTGATAAAGTTCAGCAAAGTTACTTTTTGTGAGTGAACAGCATTGATATCCAGTTGCTAGCCAGTGTGTCATTGAGGTAAATTGATCCAGGCTCATGCCTTCCACATATCCACAATGGACTTTGCATTTACATTTACTTAATATTTGAGAGGGTTCGTTGTGAGATAATATCCTGCCTCTGCCCCAGGTGCGAGGCGTGGGCCCACTCACCAGACGAGGCTTCTACCTAGCCTTCCAGGACATCGGGGCGTGCATAGCCCTAACCTCGGTCAGGGTGTACTACAAGCGCTGCTCCGGTGTGGGCCGCAACCTGGCCACGTTCACCGACGTGGTAACTGGCGCCGACTCCTCCTCCCTGGTGGAGGTCAGGGGTCAATGTGTGGACCATGCCGAGGAGAGAGACACGCCCAAGATGTACTGCAGCGCTGAGGGGGAGTGGTTGGTGCCCATCGGGAGGTGTGTCTGCAGTGCAGGTTTTGAGGAACACAGAGAGTCCTGCGTCGGTAAGTCCTGTTTTGGGTCGTTGATGTTGTGTTGGACTTTTTTAACATTATGTAACTGCTGTACTTTATCTTACTTTGACTTTGCATTTTACCCGTCCTTTGTGGTCCATGTTCAGCCTGTGGATATTATCTGCCTGTTTTGTGTGGTTCAGATTTATTGAAACCATACTTGTCCTAGTAAAATGGTTTTGTTGTGTACAGTACGTTCCTGAAAACTTTTTCCATTTTGGTGAGTCATAGAAGATAACTCAAGATTTTTTTTCATTCCTTGTCGCTTGGTATATTTTTTGTTTTGTTTTCTTTGATGGACTGACTTAATTTGCGGACCTGTGCATATTTTAGGTTGCTAGGGTTACAGTAATTAAAAACTATTAATCACAGGGACTAGATAATTAAACGCTAAAAGCATTCTTTCAGCTAAATGAGCTAATCGAGACGAACGACGTACGGAACACTGGTTCACCTTTCTTGTTCCACAAAGTTACACACACACACACACACACACACACACACACGCGCGCACGCACACACACACACACACACGTCCTCTAATATATCACGTACCTGTTTACATGTTTACTGCTTGAAGAAAACAGTCTCCTGTGGAGAAAGAAGTTGACAACTCCTGGCAAACACATATACAGACACAAACACACACAGAAACACACACACAGATTAAGGTAAATTAAGTGTATGTGTATTTTGCGTCTAGAGGGAGACACATAATTAGTCACTGTCTCCCATTAGAACTTAGATCAATATGTACGCAAAAGCACACAAGTTATACGTGAGAAAAGAGGTCACATATTACATTTTCAAGACATGAACATAGCTCTAACAGGACTAGCTCTAACAGGACTAACTCTAACAGGACTAGCTCTAACAGGACTAATTCTAACAGGACTAGCTCTAACAGAACAAGCTCTAACAGGACTAGATCTAACAGCATAGCTCTCACAGCAGTAGCTGTGTGGTAGTACTGTAGTAGCTGTAGTAGAAAAATGCCATGTGCATGTGTGCGTGCAGATGTGCTGGGTTACGTGTGTGAATGTGTGTGTGTGTGTGTGTGTGTACAGGACTTGTATCTCTGTGACCAAACTGGGTCGCTGTGCTAATTCACCTCTCTCTAGTCACGCACATCCCAGGACACGAGACAAGACGCTGCCACAGAGCACGAAGACAGCCTGAGCACGAGAGAGAGCTCTGAGCACGAGAGCGAGCCCCAGAGAGGGAGACACAAAGAGAGGTAGAAAGACAGATAGAGATAGAGACAGGGAGATAAAGACAGAGGGAGAGAGATAGTGAGAGAGAGATAAAGACAGAGAGCGATTGCAAAATGAGTTAGGTGGTTAAGCAGTATGCGTGCAAGAGAAACTGTTGGCTATGTGTGTTTAGTGTCAACCATGCTTGTGTGTGCACATGTTTAAGTGGCTCTTTCCTGACAAAAGCTCACTAGAGATCTGGGCTTCTCTTTGAGAGAAAGGTTGTCTATGTGAAGCATTGCGTGACATTGCTTTACACGTCAAATAAAGAAATGAGAGCAATGGAAGACGGCGAAGAGAGAGAGAGGAAAGAGGAGAATGGTAGAAGAGACGAGAGACGGATCTCTGTTTGATTTAGGAGCCTGGTTGACATCTATCTTGTCGTGCTTAAACTGACATGGGATTCAAAATAGAGCATGACACTACATTGTTTGTGTGTGTGTATGAGTGTGTGTGTTTGCGTGCAAGCCAGCCCTGGGGCTTTTGACTGCCAAGGGAGACTGGAGTAAAGTGGCCCATACAGAGATACAGAGAGTGCGACCGAGGACACACTGATAAGGAACACACATACTTAGCCTGATCACATTCACTCAAGTCAACCGGTCTATCTGACTTTGTTACAGAAAGAGGCATCGTGGAGACACACAGAGGTATGGGAGGGAGAGACACGGACCACCTAGCCATCTCACTGGTTTGACTCACTGCAATATAAATATGCTGTGAAAGTGTTTGTTCATTGCCAAGACAGGCATGGCATTAGATCTATGAATGAGGTCAAGTACACAAAACATTGAATCCCACGCTGGATGGAAAACATTTTAACAATCCACCACGTCTGCGACAATGGCCTGATCATCTGTTTCAAAGGCAAACAAACATATTTTCACATTTTTTTGAGTGAGTCTGATTGCTGAGGTATTTCGTTTTAGTTGCCCACCATCTGTTTAAAATACCTGTGTCTTGGTTTCTTTTTAGTTTCCTGTTTTTATGGTATCTTTTTCCCTGAGAGACAGTTAGTAGTCAGAGAAATTTTATATATGAAGAGACTAAGTTGTTAGTAAGGAAACAGAACACCTGCAGATTTTTCTTTGTACATTTGCAGCATAGTTTTTTTTGTTTTTACTTACAAATGAATAATATACACCAATTGATTCTTTAACTGCATAACTTATAACATCTGAACCCAAAATATCAGCTTGTTTTTCTCTAATATTTCTAAACTATGTAAATGTAAACAAACACTGTACAGCCTGAAAACATGGTTATAACTATAATTGAGATATCATGGATGGGCAGGCCTTGCTTTCATAGCTTTGTCTGTGAATGACAGAGTAGTTACATTTCCCCAGATTCGTCCCTCAGCTTTTTACCGAAATATTGGTGGTATCACCAATTTATGATGGTTCAAATAGGATCCATGCTTTAAAGTAAATCTATCTCTCCAGGAGCTGTATAACATTAGATTTTCTCAAGAAAGCGAAATTTACATACAATGTACAATAACCATCATGGCCACACTAACATGGCTGAATATTTTAGCTATTGATTATTCAAAATTATAGTATATTAATATATTCATAAAATAAGTTAAATACTAAGTATTTTGGAATCTTGCATTGTTAGTGGATTACTGTATATTCTCTATACTGTATTAAAAGCCTAAGACGTGCAATGGATAATTAACTAAGAGATGTTTTTTCATACTCAGATAATGCATGGTGTCGGACTAAGAAACAAGCTCATTGGTTATTCATCATTCAAAGTGCTTTTATGAAATCCAGAAATCTGTGGATCCTTCAAGTCCTTAAAATTTACATTCATTAATTATTATTTTTTAAAGTTCAGTGGATGATTGTGTGATTAAGTCATTGGTGTTTTCAATTATTTTACATATTTTTGATAATCCTTTATTTTCCTCTGGGTTAGGGTTACTCGATTGTCGAAAAAGTATTCAATGCTCTATGCTTTCTGAGGAACCTAAAATATCACAGTGAAGAATTTTATTTTCCAAATTTTAATGTGTCAGGTAATTACAAAAGTTCCTCCCCATCTACAAAAATATGTATTTCTCAGATTTTCACAAGAATTTGTGTACGTGTGTGTGTGTGTGTGTGTGTGTGCGTGTGGAACAATGGGGCCCGGCAGCTCTTTTAATTTGTCACTTTCCCTCGTAAACAGACACCAATTATTGGCTCCTTCAGACACTGAGGGATTGTGGGATTGTTTTGGGCCTCTGACTCTCCTGTCATTGTACTCTCATTCCTGTCAGTCAGCAAGAGAAAGGAGGGAGAGGAGGAACAGATAGAGATAAAGGGAGGGAGGGAGAGAGAGACCGAAAGAGATGGAAAAGGGGAGAGGGAGCGAGGGAGGGAGAAAAGGCTAGAGAAGGCAGAGAAAGTAGAGACAGTCTGACACTTTGCCACATATTATGATCATTATCTGTCAATGTGTCATTGTAGAAAATATCACAGTCGACAATGAGCATTTAATATACGTTTTATTTATTTAATTCATCACAAAAAGACGATGGAGTCATCCTGGAGGGGGGCTTTCATACTGCCTCTTTCACTGGCCTGTCAGCATCTCCTTTCCTCTCCCTCTCGCTGTCTGTCTCTCACACACACACATACACACATGCACACTGTGATTTACGTGCCCTTCTCTGGCATGATGACATGGGGAGCACCTGAAGCACCTCTGGGTCCCTGGGGTCTTTCAAGAGGGGAACACCTGACAGTTATGAAGAGGCCACCACTACACCTGCTGTAGTAAAGGGGTCGCAACTAGGTTTCTGAGTCCCTAGTTTGAGGAATAGACTATAATTTAGCTTACAGTATAAAAAAACTTTTAAAACCTCTAGGTACTGTAATATATAATAATTTCAGTGATAATAATATATTTATGTCTGATCTTATTACACTGATGAAAACACCAGAAGAGGACATAAGTGTGTTTTGAGGAGGATGGTTTGAGAGGTAAAAAATTATCCAAGGTTCACAGTTGGAGAACTGAAAAGTTGGCTGAATCTTGGGTCAACAATCATCAAAACTACAATTACACTCTGCCTCCATGCCATCAAACTATTTGGACGTATATGTTTCCAGAAGGCAGCCTCTGCACTCATCAAGTCATAAACCCAATTGAAACAGTGACTGAAATTGGTTTCTATGGTTAGAGAGACAGTCCCAAATAAAGTCAGTCAAAGCTACTTCCCACTTAAGAACTGTGGTGAATATGGAGATGTTGTGGGAATGTTTTGCTTCCAAATGCACTGGAACCTTGTTAGGACACAAGTATGATGTTCCGGGAGTTTTACGAACAATATCTCTGTCAGGAGGATGAACAGGCTTGTCATTAAAACTTTCAGTAGACCAGTAATCCAAAATATACCCCCAGATTCACACAAAAATGTCTCGCTGACCACAGAATCAAACTTTTGTGGGGCCGTCCCCTGATCAAATGCCAATGATTAACATGACACTTACTGTCGACAAACCAAGTCCGTAGTCTTTCTCTATCCGTATTCACGGACTATGTCATGGACGTAGTCTGTGATTGGTTTCTCCCTCTTCATACCATGATAGGCGGTCATAATTCGTTTTTCAATGAATTATGATAGGCGGTCATAATTCGTTTTTCAACGAATGAGGTGGTGTGTTTAGCTACACACCACCTCATTCGTTGCAATCTGGTCTCATTAGAATACGTAATCTATTTTACAAAAATCTTTGACAGCCGAATTCGTAAGATATATTCGTAATAAATGATACGTTTTAGTAGCATTCTTGACATATCATACAGTTTCATAGCGTTTTCATAGCGTTTCATAGTGTTTGTCTAGCGTTCGTAACAAAAGCTACGTTTTAATAGCGTTTGTAACATACGTTTTTGCCAATTCGTAATGTATTATATGTTTTGGTAGTGCATTGTAATGTAACCTAACTTAATGTACAGTATCATACAATATTGAGTGCCATAGATTTACGTGTAATAGTTTGCTGTTCCAATCAGACCAGGTTGTTCGTTCGGAGCAGGCAGACGGTCATTGGTGCAGCCGCAGTGTTGTCAGCAGCCCGTTTAGCTGCAATACACGCAACATGCTGCAGGGACTTAAGAGCAGTTTTTCGGTAGTTGTTCGTTCACTTGATAAATGACCCTGCCTTATCAGTTTATGTTGGGAATGCACAACATGTACGGCAGTCCGTGTCCCTGCCATTATTGTTTTCGACCCACATAACCTGTCCATTCCACAAAAATGATCAGGTTTGCTTTGCCTTGTACGATGCCATGTTTGGGTGCTGCTCTAGAATGTAATCACTTGATAAATTACAGCTTGAATAGAATAGACAAATCTGGCAACATTTTCACATCTAATAGCAATGTAACAATATACAGATGGGTGGAAAATTAAAGTGTCTCAGTAAAGGTGTTGGGCCACGAGCAGCAAGAACAGCTTCAATGCATCTTGGCATAGACTCTATGAGTCTCCGGAACTCTACTGGAGGGGTGGAACACCATTCTTCTAAAAGATATTCCCTTGTTTGGTGTTTTGATGATGGTGGTGGAGAGCGCTGTCTAACATGTCAGTCCAAAAATTCAAATTGGTGTTCAATTGGGTTGAGATCTGTTGACTACGAAGGCCATAGCTTATGATTCACATAATTTTCATACTCATCAAACAATTGTCATCCCTTATTGTCACCCCTCAACATGAGTCCTCTCTCATGCCCTATTAATTGGGACATTGTCATCCATTGTCTATCCCAACAGGATTGAAATGTTTCACCATCAGATAAAGGTGATCACTCAGATAAAATTTGTGATGATTTGCAGTGACCCTTCCCTCTAAGGGGACAAGTGTATCGAAGCAATGCCTGGAAAATACCCCCCACAGCATAACAGCGCCTCCAGACCCCCTCATTGTATGGGTCAAGCATTCAGGCATGTACCGTTCTCTTGGTGTAGAATATAGTGAAGGATGACTCATCTGATCATATCACTTTTTTCCACACCTCTGTACACCAGTGCCTATTGTTTTCGCACCACTGAACTTTCAAATGTCCATTTGTCTTCATAATTAGGAGTTTATGCTCTGCAACCCTACTATAATATCGCTCTCTGTGTAGTTCGCGACTAACTGTTCTTGATGAAACAGTCTGATCACGTCCTGCATTGACATTCTTAGTCACCTGGGAAAGAGTTGCTCTTCTGTCTTTCCTTACATATTGTGGTAACGCACAAGCATCACAATCATTGAATGTGCACTATCAACCACAATTTCCAACCCTATTTACTGATGTCTTTCCCATAAATCTAAATGCAGATGTAACTTTAGTCACTTTTCCTATTAAAACACTTCATGGTTGAGCAGTCTTTGTTGCTAAAGTTCCTGCCATCTGTGTCCCAATAATGAACCCTCTTTCAAAGTCACTTTGATTCTTTCCTCTTGCCATCTTGATCCAAAATAGAGTTTTACTTGGCCTGCTCAGCATTTTCATACATGCCACAGAGCATGATAAGATGTTAATTGTTTAGTTGTATCACCCAGTACACCTGTATGGAAGCATCTGTATTTGTTATGTTCCTCCACTCATTTATTCAGGTTTTTCATTTAATTTGTCACCTGTCTGTGTCTGTTTCTTTCTTAGGTTTGGGATTTAAGGGACTCATATAGAACCTGGTGGTTCTTCCTCTCCTTTCTTCTCATTGGTTTACACAAGCATGCTCACCACTAGTGTCATTAAAAATTGAGCAAACAGGGATTTTTAAAGACATTTTACCAAAAAAGACAATATCGGATTCCCATTGTATCTGTGGATTTATCCTTGGAGTAGGGAAACACGCGTCCTTAACCGCGACACCACAAAGTGATGCATTTCCTGGGTGTCGGTATAGCTTCTCGACATTAAATCATTTTGTCATATAGGTGACGATTACTGACTTTTTCGTCAGTAAGTGAAAAGAAGAGAGAATTGTAGAAACCCCTCCTCTTTTACTGCTCAAGGGGTTGTGATCTATATTACCCCAAAAAGCATACACGGATGTGTACTTTGAAAATCCATCAGAAATAGTCGTAATATAACCGTAAACAATTTTATTTTTGGCTTACTATAACGTAGCTACTGAAGGTTGTATCCAGCGAAGTTTTTGTCTATAATGAACAAATCCTATTGCATCATTTGCTTTGACTGTGGCAAGGCTCAAACACCGGTCCCCTGCATGAGAGTCCGTGTCTCTAACCACTACGCTATTTAACAAAGGGTACTCAGTCACTCACTCACTCAGTAAGAGACATCCGCTCTTCTTGGCCGACTCTGATCACACGGCCTGGCAAAAACAACAACGGTGAAATTTGCAAGCAACAGCAATCTCAATGTTCATGAATGCTCCATGTATGCTTTGATCAGTACCTCAATGAAAATAGTTGGTTCACACTTGATATTTCTATTTGGCTTACATGTCATTGCATACGATGGGGAAAGACAATCTATTTACGTGTATTGGTTTAGCTATGGTGTTAGGCATATTGGTTAGGTAACAGATTGAGACAAAAGTAATTGGTTTCATTGAGAGCTTCATTACTCTATGGATCAGGTCAAAAGTGTATCATATATTTATAATCATTTTGTAAAATACCCAGAGGGAGAATGCAGAGTTGAGATAAGAACTCAAATTGAAACACTCTACTGAGAAATGGACGATGAACTCATAAAATTAAATGTTTCCTTATATGAGCATGTACTGTAAACAACTCGTGATCAACAGCATTGTTTCTGTTTTGTAATGAACGACACAAGGACACTAGAAAACTCCCACAAGTACTATGATACCCTCAAGGCAGAAAAACTGTTATACACATCAAGGCGAGTGAACAAACACATAGTATGATCTCATTATCACATATTATAAGTGGCTGTAAACATCTTTCATCATGATACAAAGTATATTCCACCCTCATATAAAACCCAGCAATCAAATTATTGGCCATGATTTAATCCCAAACTGATTAAATATTATTCATTTGGGTGGTGTTTTTCAATCTTTGACTCTAAAAAGTCTTGGCCACTCGTGGTTGTGCTGTCAAGTCCTCCAGAAAATGGTCATGTATGTGCCAATTTGTGCCCCATGTCAAACTATTGGCTTTTGTAAGATTAGAGATACAAAGATTAGTCTTTTGTATAGTGGTTAAGATATTCATAATGTACCCGTTCGAGTCAAGGGACAGATTCATTCAGTTATTTATTGGATTTTGCAGCAATGTTGCTTCTAGTTAGATGGTTGTTCTCTTCAATATACAGTATACATGGTAGGCATGGTTACTTAGAACAACACATTCATTCTACAGCACAGAGGCCACTGTCATGACACCCCTCAAGCACAATGGCTAATTACACAGTAACAAGCATAGACAGAACAAGACTTCCTGATAGCGAGACTTTCTGAGAGCGTGACTTCCTGAGAGCGTGACTTCATGGAGAGAATCTAAACACAGTTGTCCTCCTGTTATTAACTCATACAGATGAGATCAATTGTAAGAAAACATACATTCACAATACTACACTTTCTAACTTTTTAAACTGAGGTATGCTAGTGCTTCTACATGTACATTTGGCACATATAAACAACGTATAACATATCTAGCCCAAAATTGTTTAAAAAAATTGTTTAAAACATTGTTAACTGTTATCCACTGTTTAATCTCTTCGTCTAAAATGACTAGCTGCTAGCTCTTCTCATACACCAACCAGGCAAAATGCTATGGACTGACCAGCTGAGCAAATAATTACATCCATTTATTTGAAGGGGCATTTTGTTGAATTTTTTCAACAAAATGCCCCTCAATTATAAACCGTATTTCTATAAACAGTAATAGAGATCTGTAATAATAGTGAGTAGAGGAAAGTGTTTCGCAACATTTCCTCACCATGGATATGGTGAGGTGCACAATGAAGCAAAAACATAGAATTTCTATTGGACAACAGAAGGCACACTAGCCTCTGTTGGAGAATCGACATCCTCCCTCTCTTCCATCAATGTCACTGAGACATAAGAACATCACTCCTGAAATTAGCAATGGCAGACAGTAGCAAGCAAAATCCCTTTGTCATTTCCTAGCTAAAATTCTACACAGTTCACTCAACTGAATCAAGCAATCATTGTGCCATCTAAATCTATTTTTATATCAAATATCATTTTTATAAGGTTTTGTAAGTCGATCAATTGTGGAGAATTGTTGAATTTAGGATTTTGCCTTTAACAGCTGATTTTATTAGTAGTTGGACATTATCCAACACTTTCTCCCTACAGCATCCTTTCCACAAGTCCACATGCCTGTTCTAGTAGTCAAATAAACAAAATCACCAGTAGACAGACATCGAGACCATTTGAGTCCCTTTACTGTTGTGACTAATTGTATGAATCGTATCAGCACTGACTGGTAAGGTAAATATGCCTTCATGTTGTAGAACAGGGTTGCCTTGCCTCTCTTAGGTGATTCCTTGTGGTAGTTTTTGGCCCGTGAATGTGTTCTCCTAGAGCATAGGAGAGCAGAGTGGGGAAAAATTCAAAACAACTTGGCAAAACCTGCTTTGGAGGACATATCTCAATCATTTGACTCTTCAAACCTGCTGGGAGTTGTTGCCATGAGGCAAGGCCATAAGTGCAAATTGGACTTAAAAGGAGTGGAACAGTTTCTACTTGAAAATGATATTGCCCAAGTGGGATTCAAACTCACTGAAAACACCACAGTGGAGAGGATCACTTTAATGAAGAGGATCACGTCACCACCACGTTAGTCAATAGCTCACACCACCGACTATTATTAGAAAGAGTGGGTAAATTACTGTTATTCAACGACACCCTGAGAGTCACCACTTTTGACTTCAGTTTGAGTTGGGTTTGAGCAATGCATTCTTGTATCAGGAGCTGTTTTCTACTTTGCAGGGTACACAGGTAATATTAACAGCAAATGGCAGGTATTTAGAGAGAGTATGATGTTAGAGAGTGAAGGTAGATGACAAGTGGTTACCCAGATGATCAATGTAACACACAGAAATTTACAGTTATTTACCGTTCTTTGTGGTAGGTATTTACAGTTAACGTTGGGAGGGTGAGTGGCTGGGGGGCGTTAAAGAGAAAGAAAATGTTGTCAATTGAGAAGCATGTTGGCATGTTGGAGAAGCTTTTTAGGAGCCTGTTGTTGTATGCTTATAGATATCTGTAGTGTCTGATAGTCCCTCAACTCCACGTTGTTAACCTCCTTCCTGTAAGCTGATTCATCATTGCCAGCAAAGTGTCCTATGGTGGTGATGTTGCCTGGAAATGTTCTAATGGGATTAGAGGTACAGTATGCCTGGCCATAGTCGTGGAGAAACAGTGAGTGGGTATCACACCACCTGTGTTGAGAATCAGTCGGGATGAGGTGTTGTTACCCAGTCTCACTAGTTGGGCTCAATCAGACACATGGCCCTGAGTTTGGAGACTAACTTAATTTGGGATGACGCTGTTAAATGCTGAGCTGTTATTAACAAACAGCTATTTGACATGAAACTTCCCGCATGTCCTGGTGAGCATTGAATCACTTGCGGACATGTTGTAGTGGGTCTAGGGTGTCAGTGTGAGTTGATGCAGCTGACGCTGTGTTCCCACTCTCCAACGAAGCACAGGTGTTAAGTTCGTCAGGGAGGTGGGCATTTTACCGAGCTCTGCACAACTGGGCCTCTTCTGACAGTCTGTTATCAGTTGTAGCCCCTGACACTGGCATCATGCATCAGGGTTCTTGTGAAAAGTCGTCACTGTATTTGCACTTCGCTCCCCGGATGGATCTCCTCAGTTCAAAAAGTGCCAGCTTATATCTGTCCTTATTGCCCAATATGAAGGAGGAGTGTCGCGCCGTCAGTTTCATGAAGGAGGAGTGTCGCTCCGTGAGTTACATGAAGGAAGAGTGTCGCGCCATCAGTTTCATGAAGGAGTGTCGCGCCATCCGTTTCATGAAGGAGGAGTGTCGCGCCATCAGTTTCATGAAGGAGGAGTGTCGCGCCGTCAGTTTCATGAAGGAGGAGTGTCGCGCCGTCAGTTTACTGCAAGTCTCATTATTCAGCCACTGCTTCTGGTTAGGAACAGATGACAGTCTTAGTGGGCACCATGCCGTCTTAGTGGGCACCATGAAATTTAAGGGAGCACGATGGCGTCTTAGCGGGCGCCATGGCGTCAGTGCACATGGAGATGTACAGTAACCAGTGACAGCTGTCGTATACTCACCCAAGTCGATGCCGCAAAGTGGAACGTGTCCCAATCTCAATCAATCAATCAAATTTATTTATAAAGCCCTTTTTACATCAGCAGTTGTCACAAAGTGCTTTTACAAAACACCTGCCCTTAAACCCCAAGGAGCAAACAACAGTAGTGTTGAATTTCAGTGGCTAGGAAAAACTCCCTAAGAAGGCCAAAATTTAGAGAGAAACCTAGAGAGGAACCAGGCTCAGAGGGGTGACCATTCCTCTTCTGGCTGTGCCAGGTGAACATATTAAGTGTACAAATTTTAATAATTAATAAATGCATGTCGGCTGAGTCCAGAGTCTATTTAAACCTAGTCCAGGTCAGAAGCATGACCAGATGGACAGGGACAGGGACAACACGGGGGGGGGGGG